>JBBPBX010004854.1:27814-45013 GCA_038048925.1 Garcialebias charrua
TGGTAAAACATCTGCAGCATGGTCCTGCAGAGACCACCAAGTGGTAAAACATCTGCAGCATGGTCCTGCAGAGACCACCATGTGGTAAAACATCTGCAGCATGGTCCTGCAGAGACCACCATGTGGTAAAACATCTGCAGCATGGTCCTGCAGAGACCACCATGTGGTAAAACATCTGCAGCATGGTCCTGCAGAGACCACCAAGTGGTAAAACATCTGCAGCATGGTCCTGCAGAGACCACCATGTGGTAAAACATCTGCAGCATGGTCCTGCAGAGACCACCAAGTGGTAAAACATCTGCAGCATGGTCCTGCAGAGACCACCAAGTGGTAAAACATCTGCAGCATGGTCCTGCAGAGACCACCATGTGGTAAAACATCTGCAGCATGGTCCTGCAGAGACCACCATGTGGTAAAACATCTGCAGCATGGTCCTGCAGAGACCACCAAGTGGTAAAACATCTGCAGCATGGTCCTGCAGAGACCACCAGTGGTAAAACATCTGCAGCATGGTCCTGCAGAGACCACCATGTGGTAAAACATCTGCAGCATGGTCCTGCAGAGACCACCATGTGGTAAAACATCTGCAGCATGGTCCTGCAGAGACCACCATGTGGTAAAACATCTGCAGCATGGTCCTGCAGAGACCACCAGTGGTAAAACATCTGCAGCATGGTCCTGCAGAGACCACCATGTGGTAAAACATCTGCAGCATGGTCCTGCAGAGACCACCATGTGGTAAAACATCTGCAGCATGGTCCTGCAGAGACCACCATGTGGTAAAACATCTGCAGCATGGTCCTGCAGAGACCACCATGTGGTAAAACATCTGCAGCATGGTCCTGCAGAGACCACCAAGTGGTAAAACATCTGCAGCATGGTCCTGCAGAGACCACCATGTGGTAAAACATCTGCAGCATGGTCCTGCAGAGACCACCATGTGGTAAAACATCTGCAGCATGGTCCTGCAGAGACCACCATGTGGTAAAACATCTGCAGCATGGTCCTGCAGAGACCACCATGTGGTAAAACATCTGCAGCATGGTCCTGCAGAGACCACCAAGTGGTAAAACATCTGCAGCATGGTCCTGCAGAGACCACCAAGTGGTAAAACATCTGCAGCATGGTCCTGCAGAGACCACCATGTGGTAAAACATCTGCAGCATGGTCCTGCAGAGACCACCAAGTGGTAAAACATCTGCAGCATGGTCCTGCAGAGACCACCGAGTGGTAAAACATCTGCAGCATGGTCCTGCAGAGACCACCGAGTGGTAAAACATCTGCAGCATGGTCCTGCAGAGACCACCAAGTGGTAAAACATCTGCAACATGGTCCTGCAGAGACCACCATGTGGTAAAACATCTGCAGCATGGTCCTGCAGAGACCACCGAGTGGTAAAACATCTGCAGCATGGTCCTGCAGAGACCACCATGTGGTAAAACATCTGCAGCATGGTCCTGCAGATGTTAAAGGACCTGAGTCTCCTCAGAAGAAAATGGCGCCCTTTCTTGTAGAGAGTTTGGTGTTAGCTGTCCAGTCCAGTTTATTGTCTAGTCCAGGGGTGCTCACACTTTTTCAGCATGCGAGCTACTTATAAAACAACAACGTCAAAATGATCTACCCACTATAAAAATGCAAAACCTATAACTATCTTCAAATGTATTAAGGATTGTTTTTATGTACAATGTATGTTGATGTACCTTGCATAACTGAATAAGCCAATATTGCACAACACGTATAATAAATAATTACTAAATTTTTTTGTAATTGCCTGAGTTTACTTTGATGACTTGCACTGAATTGAATCAGCAGGGATGCATAGTGCGGACAGTAGCTGCTTACCGCCAGCCTCAAGCACATTTCCAAATGTTCATCAGTCATGGTGGAACGGTATTTGGACTTAATGATTTTCATGTAGGAAAAGGCTGACTCACATAAATAAGTGGAGCTGAATAGACTGGCAGATGAGGCAAACACACTTCGAAAATGACATTGTGAAAAAAATGTCCACCTCCCATTCCGTATGAAAGTGATACGTTTTTGCCTTCTTGCTTGGTCCAGCTTTCTCACTCGTGTTTTAGCAAGGGCTTAAAATCTGAGGTAATTCGCTGATTAGCTTGTAAGTTTTGCCGCGTTTAGCGCCGTTGTTTTTAACATGAGCAGTGACGTCACCTAAAGCTCAAGATTCAGTTGTCATCTGATTGGTTGCCCTGTATGTCAATCAAGGGACGGGATGTTTGATAGGTTGACAATTTTTTAATGTCACGCTGCGATCTAAATCGACGTAATGAGCACTCCTGGTCTAGATGGACCTTCAGGTACTTGTAGCAGTCCACAGTGTCCACCTTAGTACCTTGATGTTGATATGGTTGTGGGTGCTGGTCTTCTTCCTGTAGTCCACCTGCAGCTCTTTAGTTTTTCCAACGTTGAGATGCAGGTGGTTCTGTCCACCACCTCTTTGTTCAGCTTCCTGGTCACAGTAATGCAGACCCCGATGGGTTGAAGTAGGGCTGAAAGATTTTGGAAAATAATCTAATTGCAATTTTTTTTCTATAAATTGCAATTGCGATTTAAAACGCGATTATTTTTTAATATCTTCTCAAGTATTTTTCAACAAACAGAAGCAATAAATCAATCTGTTTTATAATAAACAATGTCAGATTTATTTAAAGCAGAGATTACAATAAAGCAAACAAATCTATGCCTTTTCTTTTCACCATTTCTATTTTTTCTTGTTTCATAAACATAATGGTAAACATGTTAAGTGAACTTCCTAACTACTGTCTGAACTTCACATGACAGTTACCGTAATAAATAAATATAAAAAATTAGATGTAAAAAATTACTGTTTGAAGTTCAAACAGTTCGGTCAGTGATCCTGTTGGCTGATACTTTGCTTACTTGACGTTGAAGCACTGCTTGTTGTCATTCTAGCCATGCAACCATCGTAAATGTCTTTGTGGTGTTTTATTTGTAAGTGTTGATAAAGATTTGTGTCACGTGACCAGTCAAATTGCAGCCTTCGCGATTAGAAAATCTCATTTTATCATATTGCGATATTATTGCAAATGCAATTAATTGTTCAGCCCTAGGTTGAAGTCACCCAGGTTAAAATAGGAAAGGGTTCAAGATGAGCTGAAGGTTGAAGATGGCTGTGTTGAAAGTGGTAAATGTTCAAAGTACCGGTAAAATGAAACTCATGTGACCACACTGTATTCTGAGAGAAAAATATGTTGCTTTTTTTTTTTCTTGCATGTTCCACATGTCAGTAACATGACTGAGCTTCCCTGACTCAAGTGAGGAAGATGAGGGTTATCATTTTGTAGAATCAGTCATGAAAGCCATTTGCTAACTAGTTCTATCTAAGTTGAGGGCTCCGTTTAAGACTCAGAATATTGTTAAACAATACAGAGTTGCTCCTCCACCATAACCCTCAGCACTGGCTCTCCTCAAGGATGTGTGCTGAGCCCTCTTCTGTTCACTCTGCTCACATATGATTGTACAGCCACACTTCCAGGCTGTCATATTGTTAAGTTTGCAGATGATACAGCGGTGGTGGGATGCATCACAAACAATGATGAGTCCAGCTACAGACAGGAGGTGGAACACCTGGAGAGCTGGTGCAAAGAGAATAATCTTCACATGAATGTGAAGAAGACAAAGGAGATGATTGTGGACTTCAGAAGGAACAAACACACCCACGCCCCACTGAACATAGGTGGATCTGCAGTGGAAGTGGTCTCCAGCTACAAATACTTGGGTGTACACTTGAATGATAACCTCAGCTGGAGCAACAACACCACCAGCCTGATCAAGAAAGGTCATCAGAGACTCTACTTCCTCAGACGGCTGAGACGTGCTGGTCTGAGCAGCCCAGTTCTCACCTCGTTCTACAGGTGTGCAGTGGAGAGCGTCCTGTGCTCCAGCATCAACGTGTGGCATGGAGGCTGCACAGTTGAAGAGAGGAAAGAGGACAGAGGTTGAGGAGCATCAAATGTAGAACCACTAGACTGAGGAACAGCTTCTACCCTGAGGCTGTTAGACTCATGAATAAATAAATAATAAGAATAATAACACTGCAAAATATCACATCATGCTGATGCTGATCTGTTTTCTTGTTGCTGTGTTCATCTGTGACCATCTGCTCATACAGACTCATGTTCGTGCTGCTGTTTATAATGATGTTTTTCTATTACATTAGTGCTTAGTGTATTTCTAGTTGATGTTCCTCCATAGTCAGATCCTAGATGTTATTAATGTTTTTCCTCTCACTTTTTGATGTAGGATGTAACTGGGACCCTGTGTACATAATCTCGTTTTCATCACATGTACCACATGCGGTGCAAATGACAATAAAGACTCTCTGACTCTGACTTATATTGATCTGTTTTATTATCTCTAGTGTTTTGAAGTAAATACAGGCCAAATATCTTAAATGCTGTCTCACACTTTTGTTCTTTTCACGTTGTCATCCTTCAATACCCCGCCCACACACACACACACACACACACACACACACACANCTAGGGTTGCCAACTCCTTGATAAATAAATAAGGGACACCTCTCGGCAGGGCTGGTCACCCCATTTAACCCCCCCCCCCACACACACACACAAACACCCTGCCTGCCCCTCCTCACTTTGAAATCAACCTGAATTCATTTGGATACGTGTTTTTGAATTATAAAAATATGTATAAACAAATTATTACACAATTAACCATTTATTTTTAGTGCAAATAGAATTGCCAGAAACAAACATATCTTTTGAAAATTATGTATCTTTCTTAAACAGACCTCTGTCCTGCTTAATAACTTAAAACAGTATTAAATAACAAAAAATCAATACGAACATTCTGTAATAGTGCATTTAGTGCAACGTGCAAATAAAGTTTGTAGTAAATTTGTGAGCAAGACATTTCATAATTTAGACTGACAATGAGCTCACTTCTAATTAGTTCAGTAGAACATTTGTTTCGCACATCAGTCCACTTACTTTTCATGAAAGAGAAAATCCTTTCCACAAACCCAGTGGAAGATGGGATGCTGAGGACAAAGGATACAACAGCTGGATGTTGGGGAGGTCAGCTGCCTGAAGAACTTGCATCCACTTCTCTGCTGTTCCCTGGGACTGCCACCTTTCTTTCTCCTGAGGTGAGGTGGTGAGGTGGTCTATCAGGCTGTTTGCAGTCACACATTCCTCATACAGCTCATCCATAGACATGTTTAGCCTGCCAAAAGGTGTTAAAGTTCATTAGTGACACATAGCCTAGGTTATGTAGTGATAAATAAATGGAAAAACGTGTATTGTTTATATTTATAATTTAGCATTGTATTTAAACTACATTTTGAAATGTATTTATTAATTTACCTATATGAACTGTGTTTTTTTAAAGATGGACAAGGTTGTATGTTTGCATAGTGTAAAGTAAATTCACAATTATGTATTTATTTGTACGTGTCAATTGTACACTTTTGTTTATAACTATCAATAATTAAACATGGTTCACCACTACACTGGAAATTATTGAATTTTTACCTGCCAACCAGGTGAAGACTTTCAGTGATCTTCTCCACTTCCTCAAAGGATATTTTTCCAGATGCCAGAGAGAGGGGCTGAAGGTGAAAGAGCCAGTTTTCCTCTGAGAAGTCAAACCACTTCTGGACAGAACTGATGGCAGTTTTTTTTTTTTACATACCATATCTGCCTCTGGTGTTGCCCGGTGCAGAACAAATTGGTCAAGGGTTCTCCTGGTTTTGTTGTCTTTCACGTTTCTTATGTGTCCAACTGCAGAAGCATGCTGTTTCACATCAAACTGTCCACCGTGGGCTACAGAAAAAGTACGCTTGCAGACAGTACAGTTCGCTTTGTAGCCATTATCATTCACGCATTCCAGCCACTTCCTTTTCCCACTCGACTCTGTATTTTTGCAGCCGTTTCTTTTTTTTCCTGGGGGGAGTAGTCAGGCTCGAAGGTGATCTATGTTCACTGTTTAAATCCCCTGAATGTTTGCCGCTCGCGTCCATGCTTCTTCTTCAAATCCTGTCGCTGCCGTGTCTTCCGTAAACAGCCAAGACTGGACCAATGAGATGAGCCGGATTCTGTAGTTTCAATCACGTGTGTAAAAGGCTGTCAGCTCATTGGTCACAGAGCAGAGTGGCTTCTTTACCGTAATAATTGACATAAAAGCGCATCATTATGTATCAACTCCATTGACGTTGACAGAATAGTTTTGATTCTCACGATATTACGGGACAAAGTGCGTCCCGTAATAGATCAATAAGGGACGCGTCCTTTTTTTTCTAAATACGGAACGATTCCGTTTTTCAAGGGACGGTTGGCAACCCTACCTCTGACGCTTGTCAATGGTTTTAAGACATGATCATAGCACTCGTTTCATCTCAGACTTGTCAAGTGATTAGAGTGATTTTTTATTTGGATGTGTGTGATTCAGAGCCGAGCAGCCTGTACCCCTCCTCGCAGGAAACCACTGGAGAGTGACTTTGAGACTATAAAGCTCATTAGTAATGGCGCCTATGGGTAAGACAGACCTCTGTTTGGCTACAAGTGGGAAAAATGAGGAACTTTCTGTGGAAACATGTCATTATTTTAATCTCCTTCGTTTCATTTGCTGCCTTCTCTCCCATGTAGAGCTGTGTATCTGGTGCGCCACAAGGAAACTCGTCAGCGCTTTGCCATGAAGAAGATAAACCGACAAAACCTGATTCTTAGGAACCAAATCCAGCAAGTTTTTGTCGAGAGAGATATCCTGACCTTTGCTGAGAACCCGTTTGTGGTTTCCATGTTCTGCTCTTTTGAGACGCGGAGGCACCTCTGCATGGTCATGGAATATGTTGAAGGTAAATCTGCAAACTGAAAGTTACTACACACATAACGGGCTATGATGATGATGCACTCTTAAAGCCCCATTCCCACGGAAACAGTGTTTTTAGAGCCCCTAAATGAAAAGGATGGGACAAAAATCATCTTACAATACCACCCTGTGTGTTTGTGTAGCTCAAAAACATAATACTGGACTACTGTCTCCACCGTCTCTTGTTGGAAACTGGACCCAGTAGGAACTGTTTTGAAACTGGCACGCTGTATTTGTGGAGCCAAAGCCTGTGCACTCGTGATGTGGAGCTTTAAGTCCCGCCTACATCCACTCAAACAATCACGGTGTAATATTAAGTCATGAAATAACTTCATCGCATTTGTTTCAGCTAAATTTATTTGAAAAATTTGTGTTTAAGTCTAAACAAGGAAAGAAATGTGTGAATCTGCAAAAATACCTGAGGTGTGTTTTTTCTGTAATAAGGGCAATGTCCAGCTTGTTTTTATGGAGGACGTGGGGCTTAAAGCTCAGACTGGAACCAGCCAGGAAGCTGCTCCTGGACGTCTTTAACATCTGGGTTAGGTTCAGAGGTCTTATTGTTTGCAGTCTGTAGTGTGAACAGATTGTTGATGTCCCACCTCCCACTTAACTTAAACACCAACGTTATTTCATCTTTGCCTTTGTGCTGCGAACACGTGTCTCAGCTTCAGTCAAACCTTTGTGTACTGTACTACTGCAATGAGCAGACATGGTGGATGAACAATAATCCAATTGATAATTGACAATAATTGCAAACTAGCCTATGATACAAATGTTAAAGTGTAAGGCAGGACTATTCAGCTAAACTGCTCAGGGGGCCACAGTTGAGCCAAGAGCTCAGGGGCCAGACATCCAGCAGTTATTGTCATTAAGTTTGTTTTATGGTTTAAAATCTAGTTTTATTTAAAAATGAACCCAGTGGTGGGCTGAACTGACCACAACCATGGATATGACCCCCGGGCCACCAGTTGAATATCTCTGGTGTACAGCATTTAAAGCCCAACGCTAGTCCTTATTTAAACTGTAAATGCTGTAAAACTTTCTTGTTTTCTGTTTCTGGTGTATTTAGCTTAAATATTGCAGCAATTTGGGCCATTTTTTGTAGTTCAGTGCAGATGAAAACATTTCTCGTAATGCTTAACAGGATTTTTTTATTTTTAGGAATGACTGTTTTGGAAATAAAATATTCTTGTGGGACCTAAGACGCTTGCTTTAAATGTACGGTACTGTTTCATGTAAAACTCATTTTATCTGCACGTGGCCGGCCTCACTGTCTGTTTGACCTCCTCTTGTTCCCAGGTGGAGACTGTGCCAACCTGCTGAAGAACATCGGTCCTCTCCCTGTGGACATGGCCAGGATGTATTTTGCAGAGACTGTCCTTGCGTTAGAGTATCTTCACAACTACGGCATTGTGCACAGAGACCTCAAACCTGACAAGTGAGCCAGTGTCAGCTAAACAAAAACATTTACCAGTTTACCTCTACTCACACATTTTTTCCAACCTTTCATCATTTTATTGCCCATCACCAAACGGATAATCTATGGATGTATCATAAACCATTGCACAGTCTTTATTGAAACATTCTGGAAATACTTATTGATCAGCAGCAGCAGCTGATCCACTTTTGGAGCTAGTCTAATTCAAGATGTCTGCCAGGCATCATCATCTGTCCAACCGACCACTAACATTTAATGTAATAGTAGCTAGTAGCTAACATCTCAGTGACACGGCATGAGATCGAGCAGAACATTATTTCCAAGGTTTCACCACCTAAGATATTAGAATAAATGGTGGTGGGTGATATTCACTCCAGGTTTTTTTTTCTGAATCTGAAAACATAAACTCTGAAGTATCGTGAAGTATTTCTGCTTTCACTTGTGTAGTTTGTTAATCACCTCCATGGGACACATCAAGCTGACAGACTTTGGTCTGTCAAAGATCGGCCTGATGAACATGACGACCAACTTGTATGAAGGACACATTGAAAAAGATACCAGAGAGTTCATTGACAAGCAGGTTCGTACCTCTTCTTGTTTTGTTCTTGAACTGTATTTTTAAACCCAAGCAGACAATAGTTTTGGTTCCTTTGTTCTGTATTCAGGTGTGTGGTACTCCAGAGTACATTGCTCCTGAGGTGATCCTGAGGCAGGGCTATGGGAAACCTGTGGACTGGTGGGCCATGGGCATAATCCTGTATGAGTTCCTTGTGGGCTGCGTGCCGTTCTTTGGAGACACACCAGAGCAGCTCTTCGGTCAAGTGGTTAATGGTAATCCCACCTGCCTCCCAAAATGATTTACGTGTGCTGAGTCATGTGTGCTGAGTAGGGGTGTAACGATACACAAAACTCACGAGACGAGACGAGAAAATTACAGATCTCGCGAGAACGAGACGAGATTTTAACATTAGTTCAAGAAAACTTCAAAGATCGGTTTTATGCCGCAAAAAGGCTTTTATTCTGTTTTAACATGTATTACAAACCCAACTGATGTCTTCATTTTACTGATTGAATCTCCTTAGACCTTAGAACGTTCAACTTTGTTAAAAAAAATAGATATTCACGCAGGACTTTCCAAAAATTGAACATAAATATCTGCATCAGCGCTGAATCTGCAGCCGTCACTCACCAGTGTTGCCAGATTGGGCGGTTCACCGCGATTTTCCTTCTGCCTTTTGCGGGTAAAGAGTGCTTTGGGTGGGTGGGACTCTATCTGGCAACACCGGTCACACCGGTGTTTACACGGCACGCGTGTCTTTACATTCGGGGCAGCGTCGGCAGCGCGCGCCGGGACCCTCCATCAATGTAGAGGCGTCTGCGGGCGGCACCGGGACCCTCCATCAGTAGTTGGGGCGTCTTCTATAGCAACTTCATCCGGCGAAGCCATGCTGTCCGTGACGCTGACTTGCTAGGGGCTCTGCTAGCGCTAGCATTAGCATCTCGCGAGACAACGTTACCTCTCAACGAGAGATATCGCGGGAGTTTAATATCGCGAGATCTCGTACAACGAGATCTCGTTACATGCCTAGTGCTGAGTCATGTGTGCGGAGTCGTCTCTTTATTTTAGTCTTTGAAGATACATCCTTGGATTGTTGGTATGTTTCTTTGTTCAGATGAGATCATTTGGCCAGAAGGAGAGGATGCGTTACCGACCGATGCCCAGGATCTCATCACCCGACTGCTACGGCAGAACCCTTTGGAGCGTCTTGGAACAGGTTGGTGAGCCTTACTTAGTGTTTTGGACTTGTGTTGGTCAAGAAAAGGAGCAAAAACAGTTTGTCAGAATATGGATGGTCTCAGAAAGAGACAATACCCTGGAACATTTATATGAGTGTAAATTTAAAGTTGCTTCTCCGCTCTTCTTAGACTACGCCTTTGCTCATATGGTCACAGTTTCACAGCTTTTTGGGGTGGGGTTTGTCCAGTAAATGATGGTTGGGGTGGGGTTTGTCCAGTAAATGATGGTTGGGGTGGGGTTTGTCCAGTAAAGGATGGTTGGTAGCAGCATGCCATCTGGTAAAACTGTTTTTGTTGTTTGTGTACTGCAGGCCCAAAATTGGCAGAAATCTTCTTGAAGCTTCTTTGTTTTGACCCACTTCATTTTCACTACATGTAGCAGGAGCTAAGCTTTGTTCTGTAATTGTAGATATTTTACCTCCTGATAGCACCATCTGCCAAATTGTACCTTTTCAGCTTTGGTACCCATTCCTTTATGGTATTGAACAGAAGTTGTCTGTCACTGGATCAGAAAAAAAAATACAGTTATTGATCACTAATGAACAAGGTATGAAGATCCTAAAATAAAAAGAACATTTATATTTACTTTCTCTGTATTTGATGCAAGCAGCATAAGCAGTGATGCTTTAAAAGTCCATGTATTTCCCATAAAAGTGAGCAGGAGTGACATGCGGTAGCACTCTTTCCTGCACCGGGGATGTAAACGTCTCGTGCTGAAGGAGCTGCTCAGAGACTTCAGTGCAGTGTAAGGGGGCAGCATGCAGCCCCGGACAGAGCTGGCTCTCCTAGCCTCTCTCCACGCAGCACAGTTTGTGTAGAGCTGCAGAGGCCACCACAGTGTCCTAAAACATGTGGAGCAGAGCCCCGCACACTGAAGGACCTCAGTCTCCTCAGCAAGTGCAGCCATCAGACAAGGTCAGGTGTGTTCAGATATGTCTCTGTAAAACACACAAGGCTCACTGTACTCCTGCTGCAGCCTGATTAGCGCCAATCGTTTGTCCATCTTGTTGGAATCAGAGCAGTTCCCATAGTAACAGTTGGTCAACATGGTTTATACTCATAGTTTATGCTCTCTCTCAACACTTACAACCAGCTCTACAGGCTCTCTTTTTCCTCCTGATTTCCAGTGGAATCATTGGATTGTCAGTGTTGAGTGATCCAGTGTGGCTAAAGGCTAACGGCTGGTCTCCTGTGTAAGCAAATATCTAGAAGTGACAATACTCTCAAAACAGAGACGTACCTCATTCTTCAGCTAATTCTTTTTTAACTTAATCACACAGCACAAGACGAAACAGATTTCTTTCTTCTTCTTGTTTTTCTTCTTTTTTAAATTTTTTTAATTTTTAGCTCCAATACATCTAAAATCTAACTGACTTTGATTAAAATGGTCACCTGACCAAGTGAAGTTTGATTATTCCTCAGGTGGAACAATGGAGGTGAAGGTGCACATGTTCTTCCTGGGCCTGGACTGGAACGGTCTTCTGAGACAAAAAGCTGAGTTCATACCTCAACTAGAGTCAGAGGAGGACACCAGTTACTTTGACAGTAGGTGGATTATTAGACACATAATCACATCTTTCATATGTTATTAACAAAGTCTCTCAACTAATATGCATCTTGACTACTGAGGTGCACCAGGGAATCTGCTTGTGATTACTTCTCCAGCTTAGGGCTGGGCGATGTATCTATACTCAATGTATCGAATACACGTGATGTATCGAATACACGTGATGTATCGAATACACTTATCATTTCGAATACACTCAATGTATCTAATACACTTATCGTATCGCACACACTCGTATCGAATACACTCGATGTATCGAAAACACATCGTATTGAATACACTCGATGTATCGAAAACACTTATCGTATCGAATACACTCGATGTATCTAATACACTTAGCGTATCGAATACACTCGATGTATCTAATACACATATCGTATCGCACACACTCATATCGAATACACTCGATGTATCGAAAACACATCGAATACACTCGATGTATCGAAAACACTTATCGTATTGAATACACTCGATGTATCTAATACACTTATCGTATCGAATACACTCGATGTATCGAATACACTCGATGTATCGAATACACTTATTGTATCGAATACACTCAATGTATCTAATACACTTATCATATCGAATACACTTGTCGTATAGAATATACTCGATGTATCGAATACACTCGTTGTATTGAATACACTTGTCGTATCGAATATACTCGATGCATCGAATATATTCAATGTGTCACAAGTTTTTCATTTTACGATGGTTAAAATGACTAAAATCCGTGTAGTTCTTTTTCTCCCGTCTTTCACCAGTGGTCTGTATGCTGGCTTTAGCATAACACTGATATGATCTGAGGCACCGAAGTGGGGGAGGGGGAGGGCCTTGTAAGCTCCTTTCATGGTGGTGTAAACTTGGTCCAGTGTGTTGTTTCCTCTTGTTGGAAAGTGTATGTGTCTGTATGTTTCTGGAAATACACTCTTTAAATCTGCTTGGTTGAAATCACCAGCCAAGATGAGAAAAGCATCAGGGTGTGCTGTTTGCTGCTCACTGATGTGCAGATATAGTTCATTCAGTGCCTCAGCTCTAACTTTGCAGCTGGAGCTTGGAGGTATATATACAGCAACGATCATAACAGCTGTAAATTCCCTCGGTAAATAGAACGGTCTGCATTTAACAGCCATAAACTCCACTAAAGGTGAGCAGTGTTTGTGGACCACAGCAGCATCCAGACACCAGGCGTTGTTGATGTAAACACACAGCCCCCCTCCGCGCGTCTTACCTCCATCGACGAGAGCTTGGTCCGCCCTGTAGCATGTTAGCCGCTCGAGCTGAATAGCGTGGTCCGGAATGTTGTTGTTAAGCCACGTTTCTGTGAACACAAACACACAACAGTCTCTCACAGTCTTCTGTGTTGTTAGCAGCAGGCATATATAATCCAGTTTGTTGTCCAAGGAGCGTACGTTAGCCAAAACCATGGATGGGATAGCCGGCTTGTGTGGGCTAGCTGCTAGCCTAGCTCTGATACCTCCGCGCTTACCCCGCTTCTGCTTCCTGTCACACCGCTTGTGGCGCTTCCACTGTGGGCGTGATGGAGGGAGGCTCGGTGCTGGCTTCCAGAGCAGGCCGCAGTCACGTAGCTTCTCCTCGAGCTCGCTGTTTATTCCCAATTGAGCGGTTTTTCCGACATCAAGCAGGAAATCATGGCTATACTTGCGTTTTTGAACACGTAGACATGACGAAGACATGTTGGCACATTGCGGAACGCAGGACACAAAAGACGAAAACACTGTTTTGTCGGGAGCGAGAGAAGCCGCAGCGTGTGCGCGCGCCGCCATCTTGGATCTTAATTAATGACTGATCACCGTTCACATCAGGAAGGGTGCAAGTGTAGATACAGTAAAATGAACACATTATGACCTTGTTATCTAATGAGTTTGTTTTCTCAAACATCTGTTGAACATCGTGGCAATTGGAGAGCTTGTAGGTAAAATTAATACATTTGTGCACTAATGTTTTGAGCTGTGCACCAAAACATGAACATGTGAATAAGCTGTCATCTGTTTTCTCTACAGTGCTGTAATTGTTTTCCTGTTGGGTTTTATTTGTCCAAATAACTGTTTAGAGTATTAATCAGTAGAATATTATTTGTAGATTTCCAGTGGCAGAGAGCACCGCTGCAGCTTTTTACTGTAAATATTTCTTTTATCGTCACACTTTCTATGGTTCCTAAAATCATCAGCCACATTTTCATATCAATCAGAAGTTAGAGAAAATATATCTAAACAACAAACAAGCACTGAAAAGCCAATTTCTGATAATTTAGTGAAATGGTAATCATGACTGACTGCAGCTGATCCTTATGGCACGTCCCGACCAAACAGCTTTTCAACGGCTAAAAGGCTCGTCACGCACGCAAGTGGATGCACTGGACTGGACCCAGTGGTGTCCTGACCAGAACAAGAAGCTGCGGCGGTGTGGCGGCGGGGTGTGTGGGAGGAGCTTACCGGTACACCGAGTTCCTCACTGCACTCCGCCAGGCGAGGAGCTTTTTATTTCTGTCTCTGTGGAGCAGACTTGACTGGTCGTGAAGGACTTGTCGCGAACACACAGCTACAATGAGTTTCTCTTCCATAGTCCATGACTCCGCGGGTTTTTTCTGTGTCCCAATACGTCACATAGTGCGCGCGCCCCCTCGTTTCCGCGTCACATAGGGACTCTCCCCCTCTCTCCTCCCCCCCGACTCTCCCTGATCAACCAGAGTTGAACGGCGTTTGAACGTTTGAACGGCGAAAACTTCAGCAATGATCAACGCGTGCTTGGAGGCTGAAGCCGGTTCACGTGCACGGAAAACTCTTTTCCATCACGCTCAACACGCACGTGACGTGACGCCCGACGCCAAGACGCGGCTGGAGGCGCGTCCCCCATTGACTTTGCATGTAAACTGGACGCTCCTGCAGTTGAAAACGCATTTGGTCAGGATGTGGCATTAGTCAGGCATTAACTGCAGATTATCTCTAAAACATACATTTAAAACTCCAAACTATCTGCTTCATTAAAGTTGCCTGTTTATTATAGTCAGCAGAGAAAACTGGAATAATAATTTAATACATTTAATTTTGCCTAAGGTCTGTAAGTGCAGTCCAACCTACTTGACAGGTAAAGATGGAAGAGCAGCCAGGTTATCATTAACGGTGTTAGCAGAAGTGTGGAAGCTGTCAGTCCTTTAATACTGGATCCACCTGGACCACCACTCCCCTCCATAAACTGAACCCCTGAGGCTAAAATGCAGCAGAAACTGATGACGCAACGGGAAAGCTGTTTTTCATTTAGTTATAAATCAAAACGTGTATTTTGTACTGAAGGTATCTTGGAGAGATTTTCTTGTCTTACAACAGGAAGGTTGCAGGTTGAAAACTTTGCTACTGCTATTCTGGGTGGAGTTTGTTCTCCCCAAGCATAAGTGTGTTTTCTCTCCAGGCACTTCACCGATCAGAACTGTGCATGTTAGACTGAGTTACCAGAGTGAATGGTTGTTTGTCCCTTTGTGTCCCTGTGATGGACTTGCAGCCTGGCCTGGGTGTCCCCTGCCTCTCGCGCAGTTCCTGCTGCAGATGGACACCAGCTCCAGTGACTCTGCACAGAAAACAGAGTCAAAACATGTTTTATTTTCTGTTGATGTCAGGCCTTTAGACATCTGAATCACCACACAAAACAGAATTTGTGCACCTCTGGACACAAATGAACATTTGGTAGAGATATTTACCAACTGGAACGTGATTCCAGATGTTTAGTGTTTTTCTGACTTGTGTCTCAGTATAAATATGAATAAAATGTGTTTCCTGCAGTGCGGTCGGAGCGGTACTGTCACGTAGCCTCGGATGAAGATGATGAAACAAACGATGATGAATCATCTCTGGAGCTCAGGCAGTTCTCTTCCGTCGCCCATCGTTTCAGCAAGGTGCGTCTAGCCACTCTGTTGTTTCATGTTGGTTATTGTGGAAAAAATGACACACATTAGAAGACGATAGAAAATCTATCATGTAACATCCCAACCTAGGTGTACAGCAGCACAGAGCACCTGTCCACATCCACCCCGTCCAATCAGAGTCTGTCCTCTTCGGAGCGAAGCCACAGTGAGGAGAAGGAGGAGCGATGGGACGTCAGGGGAGTCCCCTCCCTTGGTGATGGACTCAAACACTTGGCTGGTGGAGACAAGAGGGCAGATGGACACAGGGGGAGGTGAGAGCTTCATAACAACTGATCTGATAATGGGAAGAAAGTTAAAGCTTGCCCTTCGTATCATTTCCCCTCCACCTGTTAGCTCTAAAATGTATTCACATCATATCAAATGGAAATGTTACAGGAAAACCTCGTTCAAAATACTTCTCTAGAATCAACTGCTGCTATAAGAAAATGTATTCTAAGTGTTTTCAAAGTGAAATGTTCGTGTGTAAAAAATGGTTTTGATAAATGGACTGTACTTACAGGTACATTTTACAATTAAATGTTGAAAAAGTTCAACTTGTATATTACCGTATTTTCCGTTGTATAGGTCGCACCGTTGTATAGGTCTCACTGTCCAATTATTGCCAAAAAAATTGGAAAAATCCATAAATAGATCGCACCGGTGTATAGGTCGCACCTACGTCACCGCCGACGTAACGCGTCATCCACCGCTGACGTGCCGCGTCACCGCTGAGTCAACCCGGCAATATGGACCGAGTGTTTAGCTCTGCTGCTAATGTCTGCCACAGGAGAGTCCGTCTCTGAAAACACGAATAAAAAATCGAATCTCATCTCAAATTTTTCCTCCAGGCCATAGTTAAGTACATTAAAGCTCATATAATTACACTCTGTAAGCAGAAAAAATATACACCAATTGGTTTCGAAGCTATTTGTAACATAAACAGAAATAAAATCGGAAGCTAACTGTAGCTAATGCTACTAAAAGATCGTTAAAAATTTTTTTTTAATCTCAAACATCTAATAAAGCTATTATGTAAATACTATGAAGCCTCATTAGAATTTGTCCCGTGGTTTATGAGATATTTTGCCAAAGTTACAGACTAACACACACAGACACTGAGAAAGACATGATCGTTTGTCTTTGCCCCTCCACAGCAGGAGATCATTGGTGTTCTGGAAAATGTCCTCTTGAGGTCTAGTGATGCAGATGGAGTCCTGTGAAAAATGTTAGTTTTTTTGTCTCCAGTGTGTGGAAACTGCTAAAAATGTCCAATATTTGAGGGAATTTAAAATGCCTACTTCTGTCCGTCCATGATCGTTTTGAGCATAACTGGAAAAATAAGTGCGGAACTGACTTCCATTTTAGTGTTAGACTACATCTAGGCCTAAGAAATGTGAAAATTGGGTTTCCATGTCAAAATCTAAGATGGCTGCCCTCATATCTGTATACATGTACACATTGTAAGATGGATAACCTGAAAAATAAGCAACATGCCCATTTCCATTTTGTTGTGTGGCCACATCCAGGTGGAAAAAAGATCATCAAAAGTTTGATTGCCTAGTTGAAATTCAAGATCACCACCACCACCATATATATATTTAT
>JBBPBX010004854.1:53025-74577 GCA_038048925.1 Garcialebias charrua
AGCAGATAGCAACAGACTCTCTGTCTTTGTGTGCGCAGCAAGCGTTCCTCCTGATGTGAAACAGTACAAAGACAAGATTTCAGGGTTGCTGAGGGAGTTTGAGAAACTATTTCAGGTCTTTAGAAGAATATAATATATCTTTATTGACAGGGCACAATACAACATGATTGAAATTACGCACACGTCTTAAAAGATGGGCCGAGTGCACGAAGCCGCAGTCGTGTCGGCGTTCACAAAGGTGAACTCGAGACAGAATTTGCAGTTTTTCTCTCACCACTCACAGTCAGAGCTTCTGATCTGCTGTTGACATGCAACTTGAAATCATTGATTTGCAGTGTGATGTGAAGGACAAATTTGCCTCTGTGGGCTTGGCACATTTTACAAGTATCTCTTACCACGCTATCCTAAACTGACAGCAGTGGCTGCAAAAATTTCCATGTTTGGGACTACCTGCCTTTGTGAGCAAGCTCCTCCATCATGTTGAAGTCTGTTATTCCACAGACAAACACGAGTAACTGGGCTGAGTCTCAGACATCACGACTCTCGTTCAAAACCAAGGAGAAAAAGTCCAAACCTGCCACTTCACGTTGCAGCTGAAGCTCCAGATTCCCCACAATGTCCTCAGTCCTTCTCATCATGCTTCTCCTGGACAACAGGACTTGCTCAAATGCTTCTTTTTTTCCAGGGCACATTAGCGCTGCAGAGTCCACCAAGCACTCTGACACCACCCCCCCTCTGAGAATGGCTCACTGTTTTTAGCCATTTTGTGGGATATGACAAAGTTAAGTCTCGGTTGCTGCACCCCTGGATGTGTGAAGCACGGTCAAACAGCCCTGCTGCATTTGTAGCTTAGCAAAGCTTCAGATGTCTGTGCCCTTTCAGCATCAGTCAAGTTTTTGTATTTCTCTGCGTATTTTCTCTCATAAATGTGACTCAAACTGTAATCCTCAAACACAGCCATCTGCTTTCCACAAACTGAACACACAGCTCTACCCCCAACTTCAGTAAATTAATATTTAGCCATCCATCTTTTGATGAAATCCTTCCACTCAGCATCTACCGTATTTTTCGGATTGTAGGTCACACCGGAATATAGGTTGCAGTGTCCAATTATTACCAAAAAATTGGAAAAATCCATAAATAGGTCGCACCGGTTTATAGGTCGCACCTACGTCACCGCCGACGTAACGCGTCATCCACTGCTGACGCGCCGCGTGACCGCTGAGTCAACCCGGCAATATGGACCGAGTGTTTAGCTCTGCTGCTAATGTCTGCCAGAAGCTAACACGAGACGAGTCCGCCTCTCAGAAAACACGAATAAAAAATAGAATTTTTTGTCAAATGTTTTCTCCAGGACATAGTTAAGTACATTAGAGCCTTATAATTACTCTGTAAGCAGAAATAAATATGCACCGATTGGTTTCGAAGCAATTTATAACATAAAGAGAAGCTAACACGAGACGAGTCCGCCTCTCAGAACACGAATAAAAAAATCGAATTTTAAGTCAAATGTTTTCTATAGACCATAGTTACGTACATTAATGTCTTATAATTTACACTCTGTAAGCAGAAAAAATATACACCGAGTGGTTTAGAAGTTATTTATAAGCAAACAGAAGTTAACTGAAATAAAAAATTAAAAAACATGGGAAGTCCGCCTCTCAGAACACAAATAAAAAAATCGAATTTTAAGTCAAATGTTTTCTATAGACCATAGTTACGTACATTAAAGCTCATATAATTACACTCTGTAAGCAGAAAAAATATAAACCGATTGGTTTTGAAGCTATTTATAACAGAAACAGAAATACAACCACAAGCTAACAGGAGCTACCGTATGCTAATAAAAGATCGTTTTTTAATTTATTTTAATCTCAAACATCTAATAAAGCTACTCACTTGTAAACATCCACACTGTGATTCCATTCTGTAAGTTTCAGAAAAATCCGCTGAGTGGTTCTTGACTTATCTTGCAAATAAACAGCAAACAAACAGAGCTAACATAAGCTACATCCAGACCAGGAGGCAGACAGAATCATTCCGAGCAGAGGAGCTTTTTTTCAGACACATGAGCTGGAAACGGTCTTCTTCTTCTTCTTGGGTTGGTGTACTCCTCTGGAAGTGGTACTGCACAGCGTCCCTAGCGGCTGAAAGTGGTACTGCACCATTTTCTGCCAAAGTGAAAAAGGGTCATAACTGAGTCAAAAATTGGTCTAAAAATATGGGGAAAAATTCCATAAATAGGTTGCACTGGTGTATAGGTCGCAGGCCTTGAAAAAACCATAAAAAGGTGCGACCTATAATCCGAAAAATACGGTACTGTTTTTAAAGCAAGCATGAGTGGACATTTTTGATGGCTAACGTTGTCTTGTGACTTGCTCGTGACAACAATTCAATCATGCACATTGCGCATGTCTTGATTTACATACTGCATCATTTTGTACGTGAATTTTAAAAAACCATCAAAATTAAAGCAATGCAGTCCACAAATGAGGTAAAATTAGAAACTATGTTTTTGTTGTAACTCCCCTTACGGGGGCCGGTCAGAGTCAACCAAAGGGCCGCATGTGGCCCTGGGGCCGTACAATGCCCAGGTCTGAGATTCTAGATGGTGCAGATTAAAATCTTACATCTTCAACTCTTCATTAGAGAACCTGATACTGTGCACTGACTCACTATACGTACATGTGCACTCCTCTTTACATGAAAAACTTTGAGAAGTGGCCGGTACGCAGATAACAATATACTGTACTTTTCGGTGTAAAAGTCGCTTCTGTGTATAAGCCGCTTTGTCCAATTATTGGGAATTATTTGGAAAAATCCATAAATACGCCGCTTCGCCCTATAAGTCGCATCTATTATGCGTCACCGCTGCGCGATGCGTCAGCGCCTCATTTGCCCTGCTGAAAATGGCGGCCACAGAAGCGAGCCAGCACGGAAGTACTTTACAAGATTAACACGGTAAAAACTATTATTTCTTTGCTGAGAAAAAATATATTTCTTAGCTGACGTTATAGCACAAGGGTTCCTGAGCTTAACCGTTCCTTAATCAATTCACGAAATGGTCAAATCTGCTGAATTTAAATTGTTTCGGTTTGACTTCTTCCAAACGGTCGCATGCGCTACGAAAATAAATTTAAAATAACTCGAATTTTATCTCAAATGTTTCATACAGGGCACCAGTTTGTAAATGAAACCCATATAATTGCACTCTGTAAGCCTAAAAAATATCCGCCGAGTGGTTTATGACTATAACAATATAAACGGAAATAAAACCGAAGCTAACGAGACGATACCATCTCTAAAAACACGAATAAAAAATCAAATTTTATCTCAAATGTCTTATACAGGGCAACAGTTTGTACATTAAACCCCATATAATCACACTCTATAAGCAGAAAAAATATCTGCCGAGTGGTTTATGTGGGGTCCCACAGGCCAAGTGGTCTCACGCTCCAGTTTTCCCTCATTCGTGGCTCGGGCATCTGGTCAGGATGCCTCCTGGACGCCTCCCTGGTGATGTGTTCCGGGCATGTCCCACCGGGAGGAGACCCAGAGGAAGACCCAGGACACGCTGGAGGGACTATGTTTCTCGGCTGGCCTGGGAACGCCTTGGGATTCCACCAGAGGAGCTGCTCCAAGTGGCTGGGGAGAGGGAAGTCTGGGCCTCCCTACTTAGGCTGCTACCCCCGCGACCCAACCCCGGATAAGCGGACGAAAATGGATGGATGTATGTGGTTTATGAGCTGTATATCTAAATACAGTATTAGGTACAGTATCTGCTTACGGTAGCTAACCGCTAATAAAAGATCGTTTTTCTTTAATCTCAAACATCTCATAAAGCTGGTCAGTTGTAAATGACCACTAAATAATTACGCTCTGTAAGTTTCAAGAAAATCTGCAGTGTGGTTTATGAGTTATCTTGCTAACAAACAGCTAACAACACAGCTAACAACACAGCTAACAGTGGTTACCTCCAGAGCAGGAGGCCGGGCAGCGACAGAGTCTGTCCGAGCAGAGGAGGCTTTCTTCGGACACATGAGCTAGAAACTGTCGGTGTACTCTCTGGAAGTGTCCCCCTAGCGGACAAAAGTGATACTGCACCATTTTTTGCCAAAATGAAAAACGGCGATATCTGAGCCAAAAATGGGTCTAAAGATATGGGAAAAAATCCATAAATATGACACTTCGGCGTATAAGCCGCAGGACATGCAAATTAGTAAAAAAAAAACTGTGACTTATATGCTGAAAAGTAGGGTAATAGTTTGTGGACAGGTGTATACAGTAATGTGCCGTTTGCTGTGCTCTTATTTTTTAATTTACTATTACATCTTGATACTGAAGGCTTTTATTTTATGATTGAACTCATGACTAAAAGACGTGTTGAGGCGGCTGTGGCTGAGTGGTTAGAGCAGTCGTCCTCCAGTGTGGGAGAGTTGGGGGTTTGATTCCACCAGCAGTCACATATTGAAGTGTTTCTGGGCAAGACAGTGAACGCCTCATTGTCCCTGATGTGTGTCTCGTCAGTGTATGAATGTGATAAAGCTCGGATTAGTCTCTGTATAGATCCAGTAGAGTTGTGTATGAATGGGTGAATGAGGCACAGATTGTTGTAAAGAGCTTTGAGTGTCTTGATCAGATATAAACAGTTTCTAAGTACATACAGTTCATTTACTGTTTGTAGACACATATTTATGTGAGTGGTCTGATTTGAACAGAGTGGGAACAAGGTGACCCTGCAAACAACAGCACTTGAGAACACTTCTATCAAGGTGGGGCCCGCCAGAAAAGCAAGCTACAAAGCTAAGATGGCCCGACGGAGCAAAAAGAGCAAGAAGAAAGATGGACAAGACAGGTACGTGAGCTCAGAACGACCATCTCTGAATGTGACGTGTTCTTCATGCAGCCCTGCTCAGGATGTGTCAAACAGGCTCTCGTTGTTCCGTCTCTGGTTACGTTTGATCTCCTGGACTCCTCATGGAACGTTCAGGCAAACATCCATCTCTTATAATTTATCTCTTTTCCTTGTGCAGCACACGGCGTCGCATCTTTAAGAAGCTGTCAAAGCATGCGCCCCCGCCCCCCATGCAGAGCAGCCGCAGCTTCTCCTCAGGCTTCCAGCAGTCGTCCAGTGACAGCCTGTCTGGGTCCCCCACGCAGAGCCTGTCTCCGGGACCCTCCACACCCTGCCGCTCCCCCGGCCCCGACCACTCCGGAGGTGAGACGCCCTTTTGATTGTTGGAGTTTTAGTTATTTTTATTTCAGTTTAGTTTTTTTGCAGTTTTGCTCTTTGCCAACAGCTGAAGGCAGTGAGGATGTTTTGATCTACATCCACACTGACGGTGTTTTTGTTTTGTCCTGTTAGATTCCAGATGTTTTAATCTCCATCCACACTGACTGTGTTTTTGTTTTGTCCTGTTAGATTCCAGATGTTTTAATCTACATCCACACTGACTGTGTTTTTGTTTTGTCCTGTTAGATTCCAGATGTTTTAATCTACATCCACACTGACTGTGTTTTTGTTTTGTCCTGTTAGATTCCAGATGTTTTAATCTACATCCACACTGACTGTGTTTTTGTTTTGTCCTGTTAGATTCCAGATGTTTTAATCTACATCCACACTGACTGTGTTTTTGTTTTGTCCTGTTAGATTCCAGATGTTTTGACCTACATCCACACTGACTGTGTTTTTGTTTTGTCCTGTTAGATTCCAGATGTTTTAACCTACATCCACACTGACTGTGTTTTTGTTTTGTCCTGTTAGATTCCAGATGTTTTGATCTACATCCACACTGACTGTGTTTTTGTTTTTGTCCTGTTAGATTCCAGATGTTTTGATCTACATCCACACTGACTGTGTTTTTGTTTTGTCCTGTTAGATTCCAGATGTTTTAATCTCCATCCACACTGACTGTGTTTTTGTTTTGTCCTGTTAGATTCCAGATGTTTTAATCTACATCCACACTGACTGTGTTTTTGTTTTGTCCTGTTAGATTCCAGATGTTTTAATCTACATCCACACTGACTGTGTTTTTGTTTTGTCCTGTTAGACTCCAGATGTTTTGATCTACATCCACACTGACTGTGTTTTTGTTTTGTCCTGTTAGATTCCAGATGTTTTAATCTACATCCACACTGACTGTGTTTTTGTTTTGTCCTGTTAGATTCCAGATGTTTTGATCTACATCCACACTGACTGTGTTTTTGTTTTTGTCCTGTTAGATTCCAGATGTTTTAATCTCCATCCACACTGACTGTGTTTTTGTTTTGTCCTGTTAGATTCCAGATGTTTTAATCTCCATCCACACTGACTGTGTTTTTGTTTTGTCCTGTTAGATTCCAGATGTTTTAATCTCCATCCACACTGACTGTGTTTTTGTTTTTGTCCTGTTAGATTCCAGATGTTTTGATCTACATCCACACTGACTGTGTTTTTGTTTTGTCCTGTTAGATTCCAGATGTTTTGGCCTACATCCACACTGACTGTGTTTTTGTTTTGTCCTGTTAGATTCCAGATGTTTTGATCTCCATCCACACTGACTGTGTTTTTGTTTTTGTCCTGTTAGATTCCAGATGTTTTGATCTCCATCCACACTGACTGTGTTTTTGTTTTTGTCCTGTTAGATTCCAGATGTTTTAATCTCCATCCACACTGACTGTGTTTTTGTTTTGTCCTGTTAGATTCCAGATGTTTTAATCTACATCCACACTGACTGTGTTTTTGTTTTGTCCTGTTAGATTCCAGATGTTTTAATCTACATCCACACTGACTGTGTTTTTGTTTTGTCCTGTTAGATTCCAGATGTTTTAATCTCCATCCACACTGACTGTGTTTTTGTTTTGTCCTGTTAGACTCCAGATGTTTTGACCTACATCCACACTGACTGTGTTTTTGTTTTGTCCTGTTAGATTCCAGATGTTTTGATCTACATCCACACTGACTGTGTTTTTGTTTTGTCCTGTTAGATTCCAGATGTTTTGATCTCCATCCACACTGACTGTGTTTTTGTTTTTGTCCTGTTAGATTCCAGATGTTTTGATCTCCATCCACACTGACTGTGTTTTTGTTTTTGTCCTGTTAGACTCCAGATGTTTTAATCTCCATCCACACTGACTGTGTTTTTGTTTTGTCCTGTTAGATTCCAGATGTTTTAATCTACATCCACACTGACTGTGTTTTTGTTTTGTCCTGTTAGATTCCAGATGTTTTAATCTACATCCACACTGACTGTGTTTTTGTTTTGTCCTGTTAGATTCCAGATGTTTTGATCTCCATCCACACTGACTGTGTTTTTGTTTTGTCCTGTTAGATTCCAGATGTTTTAATCTACATCCACACTGACTGTGTTTTTGTTTTGTCCTGTTAGATTCCAGATGTTTTGATCTCCATCCACACTGACTGTGTTTTTGTTTTGTCCTGTTAGATTCCAGATGTTTTAATCTCCATCCACACTGACTGTGTTTTTGTTTTGTCCTGTTAGATTCCAGATGTTTTAATCTCCATCCACACTGACTGTGTTTTTGTTTTGTCCTGTTAGATTCCAGATGTTTTAATCTCCATCCACACTGACTGTGTTTTTGTTTTGTCCTGTTAGACTCCAGATGTTTTGGCCTACATCCACACTGACTGTGTTTTTGTTTTGTCCTGTTAGATTCCAGATGTTTTGGCCTACATCCACACTGACTGTGTTTTTGTTTTGTCCTGTTAGATTCCAGATGTTTTGATCTCCATCCACACTGACTGTGTTTTTGTTTTTGTCCTGTTAGATTCCAGATGTTTTGATCTCCATCCACACTGACTGTGTTTTTGTTTTTGTCCTGTTAGACTCCAGATGTTTTAATCTCCATCCACACTGACTGTGTTTTTGTTTTGTCCTGTTAGATTCCAGATGTTTTAATCTACATCCACACTGACTGTGTTTTTGTTTTGTCCTGTTAGATTCCAGATGTTTTAATCTACATCCACACTGACTGTGTTTTTGTTTTGTCCTGTTAGATTCCAGATGTTTTAATCTACATCCACACTGACTGTGTTTTTGTTTTTGTCCTGTTAGATTCCAGATGTTTTAATCTACATCCACACTGACTGTGTTTTTGTTTTTGTCCTGTTAGATTCCAGATGTTTTGATCTACATCCACACTGACTGTGTTTTTGTTTTGTGCTGTTAGATTCCAGATGTTTTAATCTACATCCACACTGACTGTGTTTTTGTTTTTGTCCTGTTAGACTCCAGCTCCTCTCCTTGTTCTAGTTCTCCGAACTCGCCCATACCTCAGGCTCGGCCCAGCTCGCTCCACGTCCACGGTCGCTACACCAAGGCGGCGCGCTGCAAGTCCACCAGCAGTATCCCTCCTTCGCCTCTGGCCTGTATCCCTCCACCTCAGCCCCTCTCTCCTCAGTGCTCTCCATCTTGTCTCCAGTCTCTTCCCAAGTCCCTTCAGGGTTTCCACGGAAAGACGTTGTCTCCTCCCACCGTCACGCGTCACTCCATGCGTCCCCGGAGCGTAGAGCCGCCCCGCTCGCCGCTGCTGAAGAGAGTTCAGTCGGCAGAGAAGCTGACGGGGGACAAGGCGGGGTTGGGTGGTTACCATGGAGACAAGAAAGCTTACAGCACCCGCCGCCACACTGTGGAGATGCCCCTGTCTGAAGGGGAGGGGCTTGAGGATGACGAGGGCGATGCCACGACGAGGTTCGTCTGTGTTGGAGAGCACGGTCGCCAGCGGTTGTTCATGGGGGCGCAGAGAGACGAGCAGGACGCAGCAGGCGGGGGCAGCAGCCTCCATCTTGCCCCCAGCTCACCTCAGCGCTCTGCAGACAGCCACCATTCAAAAGAGATGATGAGAAGGCTGGCCCTGTCGGAGCGCAGGGACTCCTTCAAGAAGCAGGAGGCCGTGCACGAGTTGAACTTTGACTTGGAGGAGAAAGAAGAGACGCCCAGTCCGCAGCCAAAGACCTGTCAGGTCTCCACTGTCAACCAGTCCCAGTCCCAGTCCACTGGGAGGCTGGGAGGAAGTGGATGCGCCCAGCAGAAGGCAAAGTCTAAAGGCAAAGAAGGGTTTTAGTGTTCCTGAGGTTCCTCTGCTCTGAACGGAGGGTTGGGTCTCGGTCCTGGACAGCTTGACCCAGAACATCACGTCGAACTAGACGAACATCAAAGAAAACGTCAACATCTCAGTAACTCCATGTCAAACTGAAAAATGACTGATCACTTCCCAGTTCTCCATTCGCTGTGGCAGCCGGGATGCGTTCTGTAAATGTGCTGGTGAAGATTCTCAGTCATCCAGGACATGATGAAATCAAAAAAAGGCGTTCAATACAGAAACAACTGGACTTTATTGTAACAGAAGACGTTTCGCTTCTCATCCGAGGAGCTTTCTCAATTCAAAGAGCAGAGAGAGAGTGAGCAAGGCTGCATAGGTATGTTGTGTCTTATCTCAGCCTTTAAAGCCTGAACCCCACTCTCTGCTCTTTGAAATGAGAAAGCGAAACGTCTTCTGTTACAAATAAAGTCCAGTTGTTTCTTATTGAACGCCCCTTTTTTTGGGGGGGATTCTGTAAATATTTCTTTACAGGAAGAAACTTATTTATGGTGTTTTTAGTCTCGCTTATATTTTATTTTTGAGGACACCCAAGATGCTTGAGCTGCTGCAGGCAACACCTTCTCTAATGGTGAAAAGAGGGAGACTCTCTCTGAACTGGTAGGACTGTTATCCCCCTGTTAGCACCGTCTGCACTAAAACATTCAGGATGCTCATTCTTCCTGAATACTGATTATCTATCAATCTGTTCATTGATCATATATTATTTGTCACTGTATGGTCCTTTTAACTTAAGAACACTCCTTGAATTGGACATGTCCTGGTCCCATCGAACGTCTCAGCAGCGTGGCGTGTCACCACCAGGCGCTGGTGTATTTATTAAAGAAGAAAAAAACAGTTGTAATTGTAAATGTTTTTTAAATTAGCCCATTTTAGTAAGACTTTTGAGTATTTGAGGCTCCAGGTACAGAATGTCCTGCTGCTAATCCTTTATTGTACTTTATTTTCTATGGTTCAATGTTGAGGGGGAATAAACATATTCTGACCTTAGTTTCCACTTCATAGTCATTTTCAAAATAAACTACAAAGGCATAGTTGGCAATAAACTTTGAGCGTGTCCATTTTACCTAGGCTTTAAATGTTGAAAAGCTGCTGCCCATCTCTAAACAGAGCAGCACCTTGCTGTGCCAAAGCAGTTCAGCCTCCGCTCCCTTTTCCAAAGAAGAGCTGTACATAACGAGCAACACATGTGCACGAGCTTGTCCGCCTCGTCTGTTGAGTCACGGCTGAAAGCTTGGTCTTTACATCCTAACCCAAGTAACAAACATGAGTCAACGTCTGCTCCTCCTCCACTGTGCAACAAAGAAGACTCCAGGTCTCTGTTGGATGTAACAAAGACTTTTCATTTGGATGAACGTTTACATTTTAGTGTTGTCATGTTTGAGGGCTTGTCAGGATTTTTATTTTTTGTTGTTAAATTATGGGAACTGGGACTAACAGGAAGAGTCAGATATCAACCTGTGTATAAAGGAACTGTGTTTTGAAATGCAACTGTCCTGTTGCACTAGTAACCTGCTGTTGACTCATAACACATTATAATAACCGTGTGACTGGTGGTGTTTTTGTAAGTGGCCTTGTAGTTGGACTCAAAATGTCACACGAGTGGCGTGATGTTTGTCCCGTCGCAATCATATTCACAACCGTTTTGCATGTTTCACACCTCAGTGTCTCTAGTTTCATCACAAATATAGATTTCAAGACAATTCATCTTCAGCTCTGAGAGTACATGTTTTTTGTTGGACGTAAGTTTTGGATTGAACTTCCACAAGTGGGTGTTTGTTTTTTTTAAAGATTTTTATTAATTGAAATGATTACAATCTTCAGTTGTTTTAATTCAGAAGCTTTTAAAGTGTTCTTATTGCACAAGGTGAATTGCTTGGTTCTTCACTAAAACTATATAGTCACATTGATGTTTTACACTCGAGGAAGATTGAATTATAAGATCATGGACGACATTTAGCTCTTAACTGGACCTTTATTAAAGTCAAAGGTTTACAGAATGTGCAGGTTGGAATTTCTCAAAATGTCACTGTTTGGATGAAAATGTCTGAAAATGGTCAAATTATAAAGGTGAGATGCAGTTTGAAATGCTCTTTTTGTAGTATTTTTTTTATTTTTGACCCCTTATATATAGTCTGTTTATTAGATTGTTTTTATCCCATCATGTTAAAACATGTCAAAATGTAGAGGTTTTGGCCATGATTTAAAGCATCACAATGAATGTCAGCTCTTTCTGGAATAAACTTTGTCTTCACATAGGCGTTACACTGCCGTTCTCCAAATGTTCCTCTTGAATGTTTGATTTCTTTTTTTTGCTTTTCTCCAATTTGCCTACTACATGGGTGTCTGATGCATAGTGTTGTGACATTGTTTACTTTGTCTTACAAGTGCTTGAAATAAATGCAGAGGGTGAAAGAGTTCAGAACTACTAAATGTTTTTTCATGTTCCTCATTTTTACTTTTCTTGGTGCAGTGGTGAACTAACCTGACAGTGACGACTTTCAGTGTCTTGTTCTACCTTTAGGACGATGACTTACTTTCAGCTCACAGCTAGAAAAATTAGCATTTCCTGCTAAAATTCAATTCAAAAATACTTTATTAATCCCAAAGGGAAAGTAATTGTTGTTGTAGCTCATGTTGGTTTTATTAGTTGTTCTAGATCAGGGGTCTGCAACCTTTACGATCAAAAGAGCCATTTCTGCCCTTTCGTTCACTGAATTAAACGTGTCAAGAGCCGCAATACCTGCTACAACTCATTATCAACTGGTGGCCCATGAGCTATTTTAAGTTTGCTAGAGGGGTTTTTCTGGCCAGTAGGTGTGAAATTATAAAACTAAAAACATCGAATGATTGTTAACATTTAATATTTTTACATTTTGAGACAAAAGAAAATATTGGATTCCCATCTTCCATTCATCTGTCCAACATCTTGTATTTTGCCAAAAAAAAAAAAACTAAAACAGTGAACGTGCAGACAAATGTGCTTTTTATAAAATTGTGGAGGACCTTATTTTTTGGACTATAAGGCGCATTTAAAATCCTTTAATTTTCTCAAAAATTGACAGTGAGCCTTATAATCCAGTGAGTCTTCTGTATTAATTCTGGTTGTGCTTACTGACCTCAAACCGATTGTATGTGGTTATTATGAATGAGTTGGATAAAGTTTGACTTATCTGACTATTTTGTTTTGATAATGTGCCTATAATCTGGTGCACCTTAGTCCAAAAAATTTGGTCATTGCATATCCTACTCTGAAGAATAAAGCATAAAGTTAAAGTATAATTTACTTTGTGTATTAGTAGTATCCACATGCTATATTTGCAAAGGAGTTGACAGGAAAACTGTTAAACTGGTCATTTTTTGTGGGTACAACATCCTATAAAATTCAGTTTTAAGTTAGTTTTGGTCAGAGCTTGAAAGAGCCGCTGCAGCGGGACCAAAGAGCCGCATGTGGCTCCAGAGCCACAGGTTGCAGACCCTTGTTCTAGATGCTGATGGTTTTGGGCAGGAAGGATCTCTTGTAGCAGTCCATCCCACAGCAGATCTGAAGAAACTGGCTGCAGATGCCGATCCGTCCACCCAGTCCCAGCAGACCTCTCAGTCTCTTAAGCAGCAAGACTGCCTGAATGCCAGGTAGAGCTCCTCCTCGAGCGATGGCCATTTCTCCCAGCAGCCTGCCGAGCCCCTCATCACCACGGACTTAACTGCAGATGCCGGGGGACGATCTCGGTCCTCCTGCTGTCACGAGCTGTTTCCCACTACCTCCAAGATCTCTGCGGTCAGGCACTTGAGCACAGCCTCCAGGTAGACAGCAATGCATCCATGGCACCTCTTTTTTTTAAACTCATTTTGGATTTGGGGCTGCAGTTGAGGTAGTATTTGAGCTTTTGAGATTTAATCAGCAGCTCCTAGGTTATGGTTGCGCATTATAACAAATGTCCAAAAGTTTTTAAAAAAACTTTCAGTAAAAGTTCTTCCAGCTGCACAACATCTGATGTCAGAGGAAGTAATCGTCTGAAAACAGCGATTTACATCCAGAAAAATTAGAAATTAAAGTTTTCAAATGCAAGATCTCAGAATGAATTTAAGAGAGCTACTCCCAACATGCAGCCACCTTGAGCGGCAACATTCTGAATTCATACACTGAATGCTTATTGCTGAATGATTTTGCTGCATACAGTATATGATTCAGTTCTGTTTCTGTAGTGCTAAGTTACAACAGCAGTCGTCTCAAAGCACTGTAAAAAAAATATTCACACACATTAAAAAAGCCAATACTATTTTAAAATTAAACATCTAAGAAAGCCAGCAGATTGTGTTGAGTCTTCACTTCGTTGCAGTCTCCAATCCTGAGCAAGCACATGGGTAACAGTGGAAAGGAAAAACTAGCAGACGTGGATGGTTTTGATGAAGCTATTATTTTTGACAATTCAAAGCGCTCAACAGGACAAAAGCAAACCGTTCAAACATAATTCAGGTTTGAATGACAGTTCTAAAACTGCCTGGCGGAACCAGAGGTAATGTTAGGATGGATGGTGTGACTTTTCTTATTAAAATTTATTCATGGTTTTGTTTTGGTCGTAAGATGGAGTAAGTCGCACTTGCCAGTGCTCCGGTTAAAACTTATTTTTCAGCACCAGCAAGCCCTCTACATGTACCTTTTTTTGCCTATTATCACGCACACAACTTCCTTCAAACATCTCTTTTAAAGATTTTAAATTAAAAATGTCTCAAAAGTCGACAAGATCGAAGGACGCTGAGAAGGATGACGCTGGCCTAATAACCCTCGAGGCAATTACCTCGCTGCTGGAGGAGCACCGCGCGGCGCTGTCAGCTGAGTTTAAACAAACTTTTCACCAGCTGGATCTCAAATTGGACCAAACTCGGCTCGCGGTGGAGGAACACGGCCAGCGTGTGTCATCACTGGAACTTGTCACTAACGACCTGAGCCAGCGCATGTCGGAGGTGGAAAACACCTGCTCAACTCTGCAGGAGGAAAACGCCAGACTAAAATCTAAATTAGCGGATTTAGAAAGTCGAAGCAGACGGCAGAATATTCGTGTGCTGGGTTTACCGGAGTCTATTGAAAGCGGACGTCCCACAGACTTCTTCTCCAACCTGCTGTGCGACATCTACGGGCGTGACACGCTTCCCTCTCCACCCGAACTGGACCGGGCCCATCGAACCCTCGCCCCGAAACCCGCCTCGGACCAGCGGCCGCGCCCGGTTATCCTGCGAGTGCACCGGGTCCAGGTGAAGGAGCTCCTCATCCGGGAGGCTCGACGCAGAGGCAGGCTTGAATACCAGGGAAAACCGGTGCGGATCGTGGAAGACTACTCCCCAGAAGTCCTCAACCAGCGAGTGGAATATAAGGACGTGATGGCTGCGCTGTACTCTCTGGGCTTAAAACCTGCTTTGCTTTTTCCTGCTCGACTCCGCGTGACTTTACCTGATGGACACAGAAAGTGGTTGGGCTCGGTCGAGGAGGCGCAGAAGTTCATTGACACCTTTCAGGCTTCACAGCGCAAGTAACATTTAACTTTTCTTTGACTTATGAGCAACGCACTGTTCCCGCACTGGCTTTGATTATTACACTAAACTTTTCTCTACATGAGGTGACGAACAGATGAGCAGGGGCCTCATGTATCAAAGACTTGCGTGGATTCCTCACTGGAAAGTGACGTACGGTCAAACCCAGAAATGTGTGCACGCACAAAAAGATCCGGATGTATCAAACTGAGCGTACACCTGAATCCACGCACATTCCTTTTGTACATCACAATTGACGTGGAACTGAGCGCACGTGAGACACCTCCCCTGACACGCCTTCATTTACATATGTTAAACAGATGCAAATTACTTCCTGCATGTGTGAAGGACATGTTTGTTTGATCCCTGCGCGATCAGAAATCATTTCTAGATTCGGGAAAATAATGAATTTAATATAATATGAGTGAGGACAAACATCCTAAGTAAGAATAGTAATAAAATGTGTTCATCATGCAAAGAACGAGTGATTGTGTGTCGGTATTTGTGTGCGCGCGCACCCTGCTGTGGTGCGCGAACCGGCTCATTCATTCATTCTGTGTGGAAATATTAACTTTGCGCACGAGTTTATTACCATTATTACTGTAAACACAGAGGAACTTACTTGGATGTTTGCTAGAACATAGATCTTTGTTTATGTAGATGATGTGAAGAAACGAGTCTGTGCGTCTTGGTGGAGACATTTCATGACATCACGTGATGTTGGCGTCTCCAGACGCTGCGCGCCCCGCAGCCTTGTGCGCAGTCTGTCTGTGAAGCTTTTGCTCTCCTACAAGTTATATAAGGTGTACTTTCACGTGTCATTTTGGAGAAATCTACAATAAACGCAGATAATGAATCACCTCCAGCTGCCGTGTCAACACCGGTGAGGGTGCGCGCGGCGCGCTCCAAGCGCGACCACTCAGCCTTTGGAATCATATGGATGAGACATTCCATTGGACATGATCCGGCTTTGTGTGGACTGGACTGCACAGTCCCGATCGACCTGCAGCTCCCTCTGTGGAACAGTTTGACCGCTGCTTCTGTATGCACGCGTGATGCACGGCTCCCCAGAGCGCAGCAGCAGTGCCAAACTGAAAAATGATTATTTCTGAAAACGGCTGATAAGCCATATCCTAGATCAGAAAATTATATCTGTTTCTAAATAAATGCTCTGCGTGTTACACTATTTATTATATTCTCCAGTAAGGCTGAATGAATCCGTTCCTGTTAAATTTATTTTTGGCACAACTTTGCGCGTCCTTTATTTCACTGCGTCATGTGGATGTAATACTTGTTAATCGTGTGTTTGGAGGGAATATTAATCATTTTCACATCATGAACAGTTAATAATAATAATAATAATAATAATAATAATAATAATAATGAATTCAATTTATAACGCACTTTTCATTAATGGAAATCTCAAAGTGCTACAAGGTGCAACATATTTGAATGTCAATAAGACAAATAATAAAACAATTAAAATCAACAACAGTATCAGCTAAGATCAAAAGTAGAATCATGAGGAGTAAAGTATGCTCGGTTGAAAAGAAAGGTCTTCAAGCCGCTCTTAAAGTCAACCACAGACTGTGGGGCTTCAGTTTCTCTGAAACACCTGTAAGTGTCGCCAAAGGAACAAGAACCACAGAAACGTGCGTACGCCTGCTCGGGAGCTTGCGTGGATATGTACCTGGATGCGCATATATTCACGTTCAGTTCAGTTTTGATACATACGGGGTTTTGCGTGGAAAGTGACGTGCGCAATGTTTTTGTGCGCACGCACGGTTGATACATGAGGCCCCAGGACTCTGCTCATACTCTCATTATCTGAGACTTTTTAGTTTTTACTGCGGCTTTTTTGGTTTTTGTATTTAAGCACATAAATAATTGAAGTATTCTTGTATAAAAATGGGTGAAATATATAATGTTTTCAATATATTATTTTGAACTATTAACATTTTTCCTCTTCTCGTTTACCTGTTGACTGAGCTGAATTTTGGGTTAGTCCTGGATTGATTGATAATTAATTTGAGATTAGGATTAATTTAACTTTAGGTTTGTATATGTGTGCGTGATTACCAGTACACATTTATGTGTATACATTTTTTTGGCCTTGCATACCTTAAAGGTCCACTGACATGAATTTTTTACTATTCATAAAATTGCTCAATATATATATATATTTTATCATTTAAATATGTTTGTTTTTGCAAACAAAATGATAAATCACTTTAATTTTGCTTTAAAAGTGATTTTGAACTTCAAGCCGTGTTTAATCATGGGAAATCCGATTACACTCGAACGCACCATATGTGATGTCACACTGGGCAGAGGGCTGTGGTGTCTTTAATAGCGGACAATTTAAAACTGGACGAATTTAGCAATCTATGTGAAGATTTGAGCTATTTGTCTTCATTTTGGGAAGCAGAAAATAGTTTGGGTGATGGAACAAGAAACAACAGGATCTAATTTAGGTCTGATGCTGTATCAGACTTCCTTCATGTCGAGCTGCTCATACCTGCGCACTGTGACAAGCCCAGAGCTCTGCCCGGTGTGACATCACAGATGGTGCGTTCGTGTGTAATCGGATTTCCCATGATTAAACACGGCTTGAAGTTCAAAATCACTTTTAAAGCAAAATTAAAGTGATTTATCATTTTGTTTGCAAAAACGAACATATTTAAATGATAAAATATATATATTTTGAGCAATTTTATGAATAGTAAAAAAATCATGTCAGTGGACCTTTAAACTAGTTTGTGAGGTGCTTTTTAATCCCCCCCCCCTTTATGATACTGGAGCCCTAGTTTAAAAGCTAGACAGGACAGGAGTTACCTCAGCCTTTACAGCGCAAGTACAGTAATATTTAACTTTTCTTTTGACTGATGTGCAACGCGCTGTTCCCGCACTGGCTTTATCTATGCTTAGACTAAACATTTGTTTACATGAGGTGACGAACAGATTAACAGGACTCTGCCCATACTCTGATTATCTTAGACTTTCCTTTTTTTGGGGGGGCTTTTTGGTTCTGTATTTAGGCACATAAATAATTGAAGTAGGCCTATTCATGTATGAAAATGGGTGAAATATATAATGTTTTCAATATATTATTTTGAACTATTGTGGTGGACCACTAGGGGGCTCTACTCACACCCAGTGGACCGAATGTGTTACAGGATGCTTTTATTGTGAAAGGTCCAGAGGACCGGATGTTGTGTTGGTATATAAGGCGGTGTTGGGTGGTTTTCCCGCCAGTTTAGTAGGAGTTGATTAAAAGTGAAGAACTATATCCCGTCTCCTGTGTCGTCTCTTCACCACCTCCTACACTGGTGACCCTTGTGAATTGAATATGACGACATCCGAAGGTCAAGCCAGCTCTCCTCAGCTGTCCGCGGTTGTGGAACCTCCACCGGCGGCCCCGCTCGCTTTTGCGGTGGCCGTTAAAATCCCGGACTTCTGGCTGCACGCACCTCGGTCGTGGTTCGCCCACGTCGAATCACAGTTCGCTCTTCGCGGGATCTCTGCAGACGACACCAAATACCACCATGTGGTCGCTTCACTGGACCCATTGTCCACCCAGCGGGTAATGAGCCTGCTCGAAGACCCTCCTGCACAAGGAAAATACGACGCCCTCAAGGAGCTCCTTCTGCAGCGTTACACGCTCTCAGACGCGGAGCGCGCCGAGAAACTGTTTTCCCTCTCCGATTTGGGCGATGGCACAGCTCTTGAGCTCATGGAAGGAATGTTGTCTTTGAGGGGTTCAGCTGACTGTGAGTTTCTCTTTCTCCACCTCTTCCTCCGCCGGCTCCCGGCTCCAGTGCGCACTGCCCTGGCCAACTCCCCGTTTCTGCAGCAGAAGGATTACCGCTCGCTGGCCCGCGAAGCCGACCGCATCCTGCTGGCTGCGAGGACGTTCGCGGTCCAAGCGGCGGTCCCCGGATCTCCAGCGGCGCCCGAGCTTCAAGCATCGCCCTCAGCGCCGGACGAGCCAGTGGTCGTAGCAGGGGTCGCTACCCGCAGGCGGTCAGGGGCCGCCTTTTGTTTCTATCACCAGCGTTTTGGCGCCAAAGCACGACGGTGCATCCCGCCGTGCAGAGCCGCAGGGAAACGAGAGCGCCAGCGTCCGCTAGCAGTCGCGGCCGTTGGCGACAAGGAAAGGCTGCTTTTCATTGAAGACTCGAGGTCGGGGAGGCGGTTCCTGGTGGACTCCGGCTCGCAGAAGAGCCTCGTTCCCCCGACTGGCTCCGACAGGTTAGCAGAAGGCTGCGGGCCGCAGCTAACCGCGGCTAACGGCTATCCCATCAAGACGTTTGGCGAAAGGTTGGTGACTGTTCGTTTCCATGAACGGGACTTCCAGTGGAACTTTGTGGTAGCTGCTAGCTCAGTCCCTATTTTAGGGGCTGATTTTCTTTGTGCTCACGGGCTCCTGGTTGATTTAGCTAACAGACGTTTGATCGACGCTGTGTCTTTTTCGTCACTGCCTTGTGAGACGCGAGGAGCTGGGCCTTTAATGCATGCTAACTTTTTAGCTTCGGGTAATGTGTTTCAGCGTTTATTGTCTGAATTCCCCTCGCTGACTGTTCCTGATTTTGCAAACACAAACACAAAACATGGGGTCGAACATTATATTCCCACAACGGGCCCCCCGGTGTTCGCACGTGCACGCCGCCTTGATGCTACTAAGCTAGCAATAGCACAGGAAGAGTTTGCTAACATGGAGCGTTTAGGCATCGTGCAACGCTCAAACAGTCCGTGGGCCTCCCCCCTGCACATGGTGCCCAAAGCAGACGGCAAATGGCGTCCATGTGGGGATTTCCGCCGCCTTAATAACATCACAGAGAACGATCGTTATCCCATCCCCCACATCCAGGATTTTTCAGTGCACCTGGCTGGGACCTCCATTTTTTCTAAAGTAGATTTAGTACGGGGGTACCACCAGGTTCCTGTGCATGTGGAGGATGTCCCTAAGACCGCTGTTATCACGCCTTTCGGCCTGTTTGAGTTTTTGCGCATGCCTTTTGGTCTTAAAGGTGCAGCACAAACATTTCAGCGGTTGATGGATTCAGTCCTAAGGGGTCTGTCCTTCGTATTTGTGTACCTGGATGACGTCCTGGTGGCTAGCAGCTCGGCTGAGCAGCACTTGTCCCACCTCCGTGAGGTTTTTCAGCGCCTGGCAGCACATGGCCTGATTGTAAATACAGCGAAATGCCAGTTTGGGCTGCCAGTCATTGACTTTTTGGGCCACCGCATTTCTGCAAGTGGTGCCGTCCCGTTACCAAACAAAGTGCAGGCGGTGTCAGATTTCCCACAGCCCCAGTCTGTTAAAGCGCTACAAGAATTTTTGGGAATGGTTAACTTCTATAACCGTTTCCTCCCCAGGGCAGCACAACTGCTGCGTCCGCTCTATGGAGCGCTGAAAAAGAAAAAGCCCAACGACAGCGTGGACTGGACACCAGAACGCCTACAGGCATTTGGTGATGCTAAAGCTGCACTGGCCACTGCTGCCCTTTTGGCCCATCCATCCCCAGCGGCGCAAATAGCTTTAACAACCGACGCATCTGATGTTGCGGTGGGGGCTGTGTTAGAACAGCAGGTTTCCGGGGTTTGGCAGCCGCTTGCATTTTTCAGCCGTACGCTGCGGGACAATGAGCTGAAATACAGTGTTTTTGACAGAGAGTTGCTGGCGCTTTACCTGGCCACACGCCATTTCAGGTTTTTCCTGGAGGGCCGCCGGTTCACTGCATATGTTGACCACAAACCCTTGGTGTTTGCGATGTCAAAAATTTCTGACCCCTGGTCTGCTCGCCAGCAACGCCACCTCGCAGCGGTGTCTGAATTTACTACAGACATTCAGCATGTGGCTGGAAAATCCAACGTGGTGGCCGACTGTCTCTCCCGGGTGCTGATCTCTCCCGTATACGTTGGCATCGATTTTTCTGCTATGGCTGCGGACCAACGTAGCGACGCAGAAATACTCGAGCTCCAGTCCGGGCCCACAGGCCTCGAGTTGGAGGAACGGCAGGTGAATGACGGAGGTCCCCTCCTGCTCTGTGATGTTTCTACTGGCAGGCCCCGCCCCCTGGTTCCAGTTTCATGGCGACGCCGCGTTTTTGACTCCTTACATTCCCTTTCTCATCCAGGTGTTAGAGCCTCGGTGAAACTGGTCAGTTCAAAGTTTGTTTGGCCCGGTCTGCGTAAAGCAGTTAAGGAGTGGGCAGCAGCGTGTGTCCCATGCCAGCGCGCTAAGGTTAACAGGCACACCAAAGCACCTTTGGAACCCTTCTCCATCCCAGGTCGGCGGTTTGATCATGTGCACGTAGACCTGGTGGGCCCTCTGCCTCCATCACAAGGTTTTACTCATCTGCTGACTATGATAGACCGGACCACCAGGTGGCCTGAGGTGGTTCCTTTGACATCCACGACATCTGCAGTGGTGGCCCGGGCATTTTTGTCTACCTGGGTGGCGCGTTTTGGCCCCCCTTCAGACATTACATCAGACCGGGGCCCGCAGTTTGTTTCTGAACTTTGGTCTACCATGGCCAAGGGTCTGGGGACTAACGTTCACAGGACCACCGCTTACAACCCCCAAGCTAATGGTTTGTGTGAACGGTTTCACAGATCATTGAAAGCTGCACTGCGTGCTGCATTGACCGGTGACAACTGGATTGACCGTCTTCCCTGGGTTTTGTTGGGTTTACGTACCGCAACCAAAGAGGACCTGAGCTCTTCCCCGGCTGAACTGGTTTTCGGTCAACCTGTGCGCGTCCCCGGTGAGTTTTTACCTGAGGTACCCTCACCACAGTTTGCTCCACCGTTGCTCCATTTTTCACCTCAGGAGGCCCCTTTTCGTGTCCCTGGCCCGGTACATCATTGTTTACCGCAGTCATTTGTCCCTAAGAGTCTGGAGTCCTCTAAATTTGTTTT
>JBBPBX010004855.1:0-14753 GCA_038048925.1 Garcialebias charrua
CAGTTCTCCTCGAGGTAATGCGTTTCTGGGAGTCTGGTGGGGTACAACGGATGAGTTGAAATTCAGGATTATAGCTAAGCCGCATAAATTGGATCGTTAATCAGTGCAGATAAGATCAATTAAGTAGGAACAAGCTTTCAGAGATGAGGAGAGCACAAGTTGATGACAAGGCGAGAACAAATTTGCAGGATGAAAAATACAGAAGGCGCACGTGGTGGTCGGTGAGGAAAGTGGTTTCCGTGGGCAGAAAAGCGGAGCAGTGATAGTGCTGGTTTGGCAATGGGCTTCAGACAGATCAGTGTTTTGACGCGCTGGTAGGTCTGAAGCGGCAAGAGGAACACAGTCAGCGCAGAGGGCAGAGGAAGGGCTCTGTGTGGACTTTGGGTGCAGCACAAACTAAGCTCATTCAGTGGACAAGAGAGGGTTTTTGGACAGCAAAGGGACACAAAGGAAGCAGACGTGCGATATGGTATCACAGCCTTAACAAAACCAACACAGACAATAAATAAACATCAAGAATGTAACTGTTTGGCTGATTTGGAAGAAAAAAACAACATCAGGATACATCAATTGGAACTAAAATGTGGTCATAACACCAGAAGACAGTGGCGGCTCCTGAAGAGAGACACGGAGAACGGGACCATGGAGCTGAAGTGGGGCAGGATGGATTGGGAATTCATCCAGAAGATGGAAGAGAAGAGGATTTTGAGGAACAGCAGGACTCGCGCATGTGGGTGCACACCAGATGAAAAAGAAATTGTCTTCACCTGGTGGCACACACACATTTAGATTCTCTGATCAGAACATTTGTGCACGAAGGTGCCGTGCATTCATTGCGTGAGGCTCAACAGACGAGGAGGTCGTGAACAAGGAAATTTCCGACCGTGATGACACCGGGTCATGAGATAATAATTGGTTGTACAGACATGCTCGAACCGGTAAAAGGGTTCAGAAATTTATGGTTGGCGTGCCGCACTCACCGGCTGACCAGGGGCATAAAAATAAAAAATTAGAAGAGAAGACAACAAACCGGTCCTAAAATTTTTAATCAATTGTTACATTCCATGTCATGGTTTTCCTGTAAAGTCAGATCAGATAATGGTACACATTTTAGTAATGCAGATCTAGTGAATGTTGGAAATACTTTAGGCCTTAAACATGTTAGTACACTTTTGGAAAATTGGCTGAAATCTGTGCACAGACTAAAATTAATTGATTTGGGGCTTTACAAAATGGCCATTAGGGCTGAGGACATCTGTAGATAGGGGATAAGGGTTGTTGTAATGTCGCATATAATGTATTTTGAGAGACTAATAGTTGTTTGTCCAGCTTCCATCTACAGATCTTTGGATCCGTCACACCTGAGAGTGCAAAGCCTGAACGAGGCCGGAAGGTCCACTGACACCCGGGGTGCTTCTCAGGGCCTCTAAAAGAGAGTGGCCTGAGCCAAAGGGGGTGCGCAAAGCTGAGCGGTCGAAGCGCACATCACAAGCTCTGCGCCAGAGAGGGAGAGGCACAGCCAGTGGGGTCCGGAAAAGGGGTCTCAAAGATCATCACATCAGGTTGAGGCGGCTCTGAGGGAGGCGGCTCTGAAGGAGCGGAACAGCTGAGAGCTCCGGCTTTCCAACTGGAGCGAGTCGTCCACACGAGCGGTGGGCTGTCCTGCATCTTCATCCTTGAGAACGGGTTTGAGGAAGGTGTGGGCTTCTGTCGTTTCATCGTTTCACTTCCTCTTCCATAGAAGTCATCTGTTCGTGAGGTGTTCTGGTTCGAGTGGTGAAGCATCCTGAAAACACCTGTCATCCTGAGAAGCATCTTTGTGCGTGCTTTTAAGAGCAGACCAGAACGATAGGGAAACAGTTCCCCCTGGTCCCCGGCCTGTCTGCCTTATTGCCTTGAGAGGGAAGAGCCAGTTGCATGATTGCAGCTTAATAAGGCAGGCCACATCAAGAGGAGCATAAAAGAGGGGGGTCGACCATTCTCTTGGGTAAGGGGCAGTTTTTGCTCGCCAGGGGAACGGGGTATTGAACATAGCCCACCTGGCTTAATCTTCAGCAATCTGCAGCCCAAGAAAAAGGGTGGTGGCCTCTGAAGAATGCAGCTTTCAACAAAGATCTGAGGAGAACAGAAAGCAGAGTGTTAAATCGAATCAGAAAGACTGACACAGTGTTTTAAATTTTACAGGTGTTTCGATTTTTGCATTCTTAAAATCATCAATATTTCATACTTTAAATTTTAAATCTCACATTTTAAAGATCACACATTTAAGATTAGATATTAGATTTCACCTTTAATATTAAATAAGTGTTACATTTTATTACTATTTCTTATCTTAGAGTTGGTTTAGTTGTCAACTATTCCCTGCTACATTTTAACTTTTAACTTTTATCAATTAATCTTACTTCTTTCCTAAAATTAGAGGTCGACACAACAACACATACTTTAATTTATAGCCAGGTCTAATTTTCAAGGGTTTAGAGTTACATTTTTCAATTTCAGTGTTAAAAACAATGAAGTGTTAAGGGTTTTGATCTATTTCTCATTCCTGGTTTAAAATCCAAGGGGAGAGTGATTTATTCATTTTAAGACTGTATTTCTTACAGGTGCGGGGCCAGTGATTTCCTGTGTAAATAAAAAAGAAAGGAGAAAAAGAAGATTTTGTTAACTGTACATGCGTTTGGTGTTTGGACTTTCAACACTGATTTTTTCATGTGTAGTTACCTTTTCAGGTTCTGCAGATTTAACTGAGAAGGGGGAATTTGTGTTTCTGTTGTGTTTCATCACATTTCAGGGTTCAAAGTTTGACACTGTAGAGGATTTCGAACTAGGTCAAGCATGGCTGAGGGGCAGAAGAGGCTAATGGTGGCAGGAGGTGTGGGGTCATTGATTATCGTTTCCATCATTCTGTTGTTGGAGTATTTCTGTGTGATACCAGGTCATCCGAGCTGTCATCCCGTACCTCATCAGAGGGACAAGAGAGATGTCCTCATGCAGGGGGAGTGGACCAAGGTACAGGATGCTGAGCGTCTGTCGTTGAATTTGTCTGAAATTTTTCAGAGGAATTCTTGGTACAGATATGCGCGGTTCTTGGCCGGGGGGCACCACAGGTCTGAGTCTTATATCTGTACCCCACTTCCTGTTGCCGAATCACAGCTGCCATTGCGTATTAAACCTCTTGACCGGATGCTGTCATTTTGTGTTCTGCAGATTAGCTCCAGAGGATTCTACATGGAGCACCTGCAATGTCAGCCTAAGTGGTGCAAATTGAGTACATTATCACAGCCGATGATGTTAGCTCAATTTGTAGATTGGCCATCCAGTGGACAGTTTCCTGTCTGTGTGCACCGCATCCATCATCAGGACTCTTATCAGGTGGTAGTGGGGTCACTCCCTGTGGAGAGGTGCAGAGCGGTGTACCATCCAGGAAGGGAGTTCATGGGTGTGCCTGGCAGCAATGGTACGTATCCGGTTGAGGCCTTGGCCTGGCTGTGTGGACATCAGGTACTTTTGACCTTGCCAGCAAACTGGACTGGGTGCTGTGCACCTGTTGCGGTTACAGAGGGGTCGTACCTGGTGTCTTTGAGTAACGGTTCTCATTATGTGGGACGGTCAAAGACTTCTGACGTCAGTCAGCTCGAGTCTTCTTGGGGTTCAGAGGGCCCAGTGGAATGGAAGCGTGGCTTCTTCCCAGGATCAAATGTCGGAGATCACCTGTTGCGCGTGGAAGCTTTAGATTACCACTTTGGGATGTTCATTTATGAGTCGGTGCAGGCGTTAGGGACCACCTCTGCAGAGCTGTGGACCCTGCGTGTTACGTCTTTACATCGTAAATTGTTGTTGGATTTGTTCAGGGCGTCTGGAAATGGAGTGTGTGAGATGATTGGTGAGAACACCTGCTGTACCTATATACCTGATGTGTCTGTTTCAGATCCACAGGTCAGGGTGACAGCGGCCCTGCGCCATCTGAGAGAGCTTCAGGAGCATCAGACGGAGGTGGCGCATACAGGGCTGTGGCATGCACTGTCTTGGTTCACGAGGGGGTCATGGCCTCAGGTGATGGTCAAGCTCTTGGCCTTGCCGCTGGGAGTTTTTCTGCTGTTCTGCCTATTTATGGGGTGTGTGACACCTTGTGCACGGGTGAGGATCTTAAAAATGATTGCTCCTAGGGAGGCGGATGATGTTGGGACGGTGTTTCCCCTGGTGCAGGCGGGGTGCAGGCCATCGCCTGCTGCACAAACTCACCTGTATTTGGCAGAGAGCAGATACCTGTAGTGGCTGGGTGGTGTTTGGAGATGGAATGGAGAGGTGTGCATTTGTCCTAATGACATTAATTCTCAGATGATTTTGTTGTTTTGGGTTTTGTTTTGATGATTGATAATGGGGTCAGTTCGGGGTTAGTTTAGGATGTGAATGGTGTGTTTGGATGTTAATCTGGAGGGTTGATTTTGGAGTCAGAGAGAGGCCGGACGCAGTTCTCTGCCGGATGAGAGGGATCACATGTATTTGGCCGAGTCCAGATACCTGTGGAGTTGATGAGGGGTCAGGCAGAGCACTCCAAGGGGGGAGATCAGGGGGTGATTGCGTTTATTCTTTGATGATTTGGTAGTGTGTGATTGCTATTTTTGGGGGGTAGTTGATTAGTTTTGGAGTCAGATGGGGTTTGGATTAGATTTGGTTGATTAGTTTTGGAGTCAGATGGGGTTTGGATTAGAGTTAGTTGATTTTGATGGTTTAATTACATTGCCTTGATTTTTGTTTTGATGTGGTGTTGGGATGGGGATCCTCTTCTGGGGGTCCAACTGGAGTTGTGCAGGTGGTTTCGACCTATCTTTGATAGGTCGAGAGAGGGGATGAAGAGTTATCCATACCATTCTGTATGCGAACCATATGTATTCTATAATCAAATCAAGGTATTTACAACTGTTTATCACAAATGTTCATGCAATCATGTCAATCATGTGCCTTAGAGTAGCTTAGACAACAATTAAAACACACTTTCAGATCTAACAAACAGGATGTTCTGATGCAGATAACAGGCCCAGGGGACAAATGCCCTTTGCGCTTCTCTAGGCCTTCTGGGGAGGTCAGAGCACACAGCTACACAAACAGATGAATCAAACTAAATAAGTAGTACTTATAAACCACACACATACTAGTAGACTAATTAGTGTATCTGGACATTAATTTACATTAATAGCACACACAAGACACATCTAATAGTACATTTCTAAAACTTTCTTACTGAGCAAATAAGCAGAACAAAGAACACAGTTTCAAGAGACTCCTCACCAGAGCTATAAATCTACAAGGTCATAGAACTGACAAACACGAGAGGCTCCAGGACTCTTCATCAGTGCTCTAAGCCAATCAGAGACCAGAGAAGCCCAAACTGCATCTTCATAGACCCCAAACATCTCAGATATCAGCAGCATTCTTTGAAGAACCTCGCCGAGGAAAGGTCTGTCTAAAAATGCTCACAATTCTCTGTGCACAAAGAATTGCTTATTCATGCTGAAACTGTTAATCTGTAACCTGTGTGTCTGTCAATAAATCTTCATCATCTTTACAAGAGAGACTGGTCATTTGAACACCGATTGAGAAACCCCTTCACTGTTCAGTTCAGCAGGACAGATTCTCTCTCCCAAAAGAGAGACTGGACTAAAAAAACTTTGAAAACCAACTTTTTCTGAACTTGAACAAGAAATTCTTGCTGCAATATTAAAATGTGTCAGTTCATGGATGTTAGGAGACAAGAGATGTCTCCAAATGACTCAACACTCAGGTCCAAGTTTTGAAAATGGTGTCAGGAAGTTAAAATATTGTTCAGTATTGACCCATTACTAGGTTGACTAGACAGTGTTTTGACTAGAGTGGATGACAAACTGGAGTTACAATGATCAGAGCCTGTTCCTTTATTAGTAAGTAAGTAAGTAAGTAAGTAAAGTTTATTTATATAGCACTTTTCGCAGATAAAATCACAAAGTGCTGTACAACATATAAATAAAAAATTAAAATAAACAGAAGAATTACTGTAGTAAAATCTGATTAATCAAAACAATAAGAACAGCTGATAAAAACAAGAACAATTGATAAAAACACTCAATAAAAACATTTATCTAAAAGCTTGTCTGAATAAAAGTGTCTTGAGCTGGGTTTTAAAGGAATCAATAGAGGCGGTCACACGAAGAGACAGGGGCAGGGCATTCCACAGCCGGGGGGCTACGGCCTGAAAGGAAAGGTCACCCCGAGTTTTAAACCGAGTCTTAGGGACTTTTAGAAGGTTCAGTGCTGAAGAACGAAGGGTGCGGGCTGGAGAATAGGGGATCAGCATTTCTGTGATGTATTGGGGGGCCTGTCCATTTAACGCTCTAAAAGTTAATACCAAAATTTTAAAATGAATTCTAAATTTAACAGGGAGCCAATGTAGATCATATAAAACCGGTGTGATGTGAGACCTTCTATTTGTTCCTGTTAAAAGCCTCGCAGCAGCGTTCTGGACCAACTGGACACGAGCGACAGCAGACTTATTAAAACAAGTAAAAAGGGAATTGCAGTAATCTAAACGAGAAGAGATAAAAACATGAATAATCATCTCCAGGTCAGATTTGGATAAAATTGCCCTCAGTTTAGAAATGTTCCTCAGGTGATAAAAGCAGTTTCTGACCAGGAGCTTTGAATGTTTGTCCAAAGACATTGACTGGTCGAACTGAACACCAAGGTTTCTGAGGCTCGGCTGAGAAGAGGAGCCCAGAGAACCGAGATGTTGCTTGATTAGAGGAACTTTCTGTTCAGGGGCAATGATCAGGGTTTCAGTCTTGGCAGAATTTAACTGAAGGCAGTTGTTGGCTAACCACACCTTAATCTGGGACACACATTTTACTAGTTCATCTAACTTGTGTAATTCTGAGTCATTGAAGGAGCAGTAGAGTTGAATGTCGTCAGCATAGAAATGGTAAGAGACATTTCTGAAGCTATTTATAATCTTTGCAAGGGGTGTGATGTAAATAATGAACAGAATAGGACCCAAGACTGAACCCTGAGGAACACCATACCTTAACGGAGAGGTCTTAGACTGTATGTTATTCACAAACATTGAAAATTTTCTGTTGTTCAAATAAGAGGAAAACCACTTCAAAACAGTTCCAGAAAATCCTAATTCATGTTGTAGTCGATGTATCAGAATTGTGTGGTCGACTGTATCAAAAGCTGAAGAAAGATCTAATAAAATCAAAACACTGCTCTGACCAGAGTCTGCAGCCATCAAAATGTCATTGGATACTTTTAATAAGGCAGTTTCAGTGGAGTGCATTTTGCGAAAACCAGATTGAAACTTGTCCAGAATATTATTACTTTGCAAGAAAGTATTCAACTGTGCAGTAACTAACTTCTCCAAAATTTTAGCAAGAAAAGGTAATTTTGATATTGGCCTGTAGTTGCAGAGCTCAGTGGGGTCCAAATTGGGCTTTTTCAAAATCGGATTTAAAACTGTTTGTTTCAAAAGACATGGAACTGACCCTGTAGAAAGAGAAATGTTAATTAATTTTGCTACATGGGGACTGATGATATCTGGCACCTTCAAGAACAGTGATGCAGGGACAGCATCTAGCACACAGGAGGAAGGTTTGATCTCTTTTAGAACAACCTTCACATCCTCTAAAGTGACAGGTGTAAATGAAGACCAGGAGCTCACTGAAGGGACTGAACTGAGGGTGACACCAAGAGCTGATTTAACACTTGCCCTGATGTTGTCAACCTTTTCTACAAAATAGTTTAAAAATTTGTTACAATCATCTAATGAGAATACAGGCACAGGAGGGAGTGGAGGTGAAACCATATTATTAATGGTATCAAACAAGACTTTTGAATTTTTCTTATTTATACTTACAAGATTAGAAAAATATGCTGACCTGGCCTGTTTAATCATTTCATTTAGGGCTGACATCAGCTCCTTTAAGTGCAGTCTGTGGACTTCAAGTTTAGAAGATTTCCACAAACGCTCTACCTTACGACATGATCTTCTGAACAACATAATTTCTTCATTTCTCCAAGGACAAGCGTTTTCACAAGAGGATATTTTGTGCTTTACAGGAGCAACCTCATCTAAGACAGACAGGCAGTGGCTATTAAAAGACTCTACAAAGGAATCAGGATCACTGCAATTAACAAAACAACTGGGCTCAAATGATTCTGAGAATTTCTCAACAGCTTTTTGATTGATAATTCGCCTCTGGGAAATCACTTTATGAGGACAACTGTTGAGATTAAAAGACAAATTAAAATACACACAGCAGTGATCAGTGACAGGTACGTCCACCACACTCAGCTGATCAATGATGAGACCAAAAGAGAAGACAAGGTCCAAAGTATGACCTTTCTTATGTGTTGGCCCCGAAACATGCTGTTTAAGATGAAACGCCTCAGTGAGTGACAGTAACTCTGATGCTGCATTGCAGGATGAGTCATCGATATGAAAATTGAAATCTCCAAGGATTAAAATTTTCTCAAGCTTAATGACAGAAGATAAAAATTCAGAAAAATCATCTAAAAACGCACGGGCAGGACCAGGAGGTCTGTAAATTAAAACACAATAAAATGAATCAATGTTTCCAACCTTAGTCATTTGAAGTTCAAAAGAGCTGAAAGGATCCGGCTTCATGAGCCTGCAGGAAAAGCAGTCCTGATAGATGAGCGCAAGTCCACCTCCTCGTCTGGCAACCCGCGGGGTTCCAAACACTGAACAGTTTGGCGGGCACAGTTCATTTAAATGAATAAATTCCTGTTCCCGCTGCCAAGTCTCCGTCAAAAACATGAAGTCCAGTTTTTCTTCCTTGAATAAATCCCCAAGGACAAAAGTTTTATTCGCTATGGAGCGAGCATTCAGCAGGGCGATCCGAGTTGGTTTTACGCGCGCAGCTGCAGGTGCACTCTGTGTTAGCGGGCATTGCGGTGAAGAATAAACTCCATCCACATATTTCTCCTGGCAGGAGACAGTTTGAAGGAATCTGTCACGCAGTGTGGGGAGCCGGGCACGACGAATTGGGAAGATCCGATCAGAGTGGCACAGGCTTGGTGACGCGCAGGATGGGAAAGACGCGCAGGACAGGGCCGGTTCGCGGATTGGTACCAGCCGGAGGCAGCGCTCATTTCCAGCAGACCTGGACCCGCTCCACTCTGATATTTTCCCTCGTTGTTTCCTCATCCTGGACTGGATACCAGCTCTTGTTCCCCGCTTCCTTCTCCGGCCTCGGCGCTTTGACAGCAGCAGGTACTCGGGTGATGACGTGGCGCATTCAAAACGCGGCGTGAAAAACTCTGCCCAGGTAACGCAGGCATCCTCCATATAATCCTTTATGGAAAATAACGTGTGCCGATCATATTGATATTGCTTTACAGCCAAGACACAGTTGTTTGACAGGATAGATAAAGCAAAATAAAATACTAAACAAATCACAAAAATGTGAGACAGACAAGAGAGAGCAGAGGTCCAGCCGTACACAGGCGCCATCTTGCCACAGCTTCAAGCCAGTTGATTAGGTCTAATGCTCCTTTTTTTTCCAGGCAGACATCTTTTATTTAAATGTGTTTACTGAGTTAAAATGACACATTGGTTCTGCTTTGTTTTAAACAAAAAATTTCAAAGGTAAAATCATTCCTCTTTCTTATTTTAATTAATGACGTTCAACTCTGCAGGTCATCCCTGAAATTCTGACGCACAGAATCACATGTCCAAGTGTGAACGGAGTCACACAATAAAAACATGCATTATCTGCAGCATTGTTCATTAAACTGGAAAAACACTATTAACGTATTACAGAGAATATACATATGGTAGGCACACTTAATGATATTGTGGACCATTGCGTTAGGTAATACATTCAGCAAGTATTTTTACTTTAATACTTTAAGTATTTTTAAAAGCAAGTACTTATTTACTTTTATTTAGGTAAAACATTAATGTGGTACTTCTACTTTTACTAGAGTACATTTTTGTCTGTTTATTTGTACTTTTACTTAAGTACAGTATTTGAGTACTTTCTCCACCACTGGTAATGGGACTGTTGAGTTAGCGCATAAATCTTTGTGTTTATTCGACCTCTGGGACTAAGTGGGAGTTGAACTTCTGAGCTATTTGTTCTGACTGATAGTTGTAACAAACATAAAGGTTAAGAACCACAAAGGCTGAGAGAAACTAGAAGATTGAGCAATGTCTGAAAAAAAAAAAGTTTCAGGATTGCCAGAACTGACAGTCTGTTGTTGCCATGATCCGTGTATTTTTTTTTTCAGTTTTACATTTTGAGGTTTATGTTACTTTTTATTTCTTTTAAAGTTTAGTTTCTTTATTTTAGTCATTTTGCATTGTCAACTTTCATCCTCAGTCCTGCCACGCCCACTCACACCTGCTCGCTGTCCCATTAAGCTCAGTTGTCTCCAGTCTCCTCATCAGTCCCTGTCCTGACAGTCCTTCAGTTCCACTCCGCTCATCTGATGAACATTGTGCTTTATTCATGCAGGATCTGGTTCTTCTCTGTGCTATCTGCAAGTAATTGTAAAGTTTGCATGCCAGCCTTTTTATTTTTGTTTATTAAAGTTTAAAAAAGCTAAGTCTGGTCATCTGGACATTCAAAAAACAAAACAAAACAAAGTAAAAAAATTGTAGAAACGTTTCGTCTTTCGTCCGAAAGACTTTCTCAGTCTGAGATGCTGTATTCAGCTCAGTCTTATAAATAGCACCCTCTCACAGTGGATCGACCAGTTGGCTGATGACAGCCTGAAACCAGCTGCTCACATGATCAAGGAGGACCATCAGCCTAACGATGGATCGTTAGCACCCTGATGGTTGTTTGCTATTCACAGAGGGCTGAGTGATACTAGCAATAACAGCGTTGTATAAGGGGGACAGTTGAACCCGGAGGCCTCCACCCCTGTTTAATGATGGACGGTTTCTTTTCACAAAGATGGCCTCCTTTAAGCCCCCAGTATAGCTTTGCGTTTTGCTTCACGCCGCTCGACGCGCGCGTCGGCGCGCAGGCAGTTCACAATATAGCTCAGCATGACGCTCCAGCGTGAAGCTCCAAAGCAGCAGGGCGGAGCGTTTACCTACGGGACAAACTGAGGTCGCTGATTGGTCATTTGCTGACACGCCTACTGAATTGATTGACATGTCGGGTGTGTAACAAGTGAAACAGGGTGTGAGAAGAAAAGGCAGAGGGCTGTGCAGCGGTTTTCTGTGTTTATATGTTAATAAAAAGTTCTAAAAAATAAAATAAAAACAGGGAGTACTGGCGCCAGCACACCAGAACACCAGGAAATATTTAGAACATAGCGCATCCACGTTGGACATGACTTTAGTTCGCTCATGACAATTTCATTCATTCCTCCTCATCAGAGGAGGAAGCGAATGGTGACCGCTTCAAGCGATCACTTGACTTTTGGCAAAAAAACAAAAGAAAAGTCCAGATCAGCGATGAAGAAGAGGAATTTAATACATTTGTGTCTCATACAAAACAGTCCGCCACCGGGCAGTTTATAGTGAGACAACGCGCGTGCGTAAGCGGTCGTAAAATTTGAGCTTGGCGCGTTCACGCTCGTGATCAAAGGGTTGTGCCGCGGCGCTCACACGGCGTGCCGCAGCGCTCGGACTAACGCAGAGCTATACTGGGGGCTTTACTCCTCTCTCAAACCATCGTTCCTCTCTATCAAGGATGTGAACATCTTCATCCCTGAAAGAGTGACCGCTGGCGTGGAGATGAGTGTAGACCGCAGAGTCCTGACCTGATGATGTTGATCTTCTGTGCTGGGCCATCCTTTTGGCCAGTGGCTGTTTAGTTTATACTCATAACTCATACTCCTGACACTGAACAGCATACAGAATATTACTCTGTTTGTGCCAGGGGACAGGATCTTTGGGATGAACCAGTCTTTGCCGTAATGTATTTTAGGGTTTAAAAGCCACTGGGATGTTGTGTTTAGAAAATATACGTCTCAATGTCTCTGAAACTCTCTCAACATACAGAATGACCACTGGTCTGGGTCTGGGTTCCTTCTTTTCACCTGATAGCTGGCTGGAGTCCTGTTTGGGTTTCTTCTCTGCTTTAAGGAAGGCCCAGTTAGGATATCCACATTTCTCTAGACCTGTTTTGTGTGTGATTTCTCCTTCTGTCTGGCTCCTGAGTTAGTGGGGACGCTGTCTGCTCTGTGATACAGAGTCCTGATGACTCCTAACTTGTGCTCCAGCGGGTGATGGGAGTCAAACTGCAAATACTGGTCTGTGTGAGTGGGTTTGCGGTACACCTCAGTTTGCAAATTTCCTCTATCAGAAACTGATACCTCACAGTCCAAGAAAGCCAACCTGCCATTTTTTACATCTTCTCGTGTGAACTTGATATATTTATCCACAGAGTTGATGTGATCAGTGAAATGTTGGACTTCCTGAGATTTAATTTTAACCCAGGTGTCGTCAACATACCTGAACCAATGACTTGGTGGTCTCCCTGAAAAGGACGTCAAGGCTCTCTTTTCTACCTCCTCCATGTACAGGTTGGCAACAATAGGAGAAACTGGAGACCCCATAGCACACCCATGTTTCTGCCTATAATATTGCTCCCCATATGTGAAGTAGGTTGACTGCAGGCACAGTTTCAAGAGTTGACACAGTTGCTCTGTGGAAAGCGTGGTCCTGCTGTTCAGAGTGGTGTCTGATTTTAACCTTAAACAGACCACCTCTACTGCCTCATCAACAGGAATGCACGTAAAGAGTGATGTGACATCAAAAGAGACCATTGTTTCATCAGTCTCCATGATGACATCCCTCACCTTATCCACAAAGTCCATGGTGAGGGATGTCATTACCCTTACCTACAGACAGAGGGTAAAGATGGGCTACACTGGTCCTGTTAGACCTCAGTGCTGCATTTGATACAGTTGGTCACACTATTTTACTACAGAGGCTTGAATATGATATTGGGATTACAGGAACTGCTCTAAAATGGTTTAAATCATATTTAGCTGATTCCAGTTTGTAAATATAAATAATTAATCTTCTTCATACACCAAAGTTAGTCATGGAGTTCCTTAGGGCTCATTGCTTGGACCAGTACTATTTACTTTATATATGATTCCATTAGGAAATGTTATTACACAACATGAGATAAATGTTCATTGTTATGTTGATGCAGCCAATGCTGCGGGCCTTGCTGCCCTTCCACTTGGTCTCTTGGACACATAAAACATCTACCTTTCTTCTCTGCATCATGTCAGCCAGCTCTCTACCTTTGCCTGTCATTGTCCCCACATTTAGAGTTGCAACCCTCAGTCCTACATTCTTCACTTTCCTCTTCTCCCTCTGTCTCCTGACACGTTTCCCTCCTCGGGGTCTTCGACTAACAGTAGCAATTTCCGCCGGCACCCTGTTTGTCAACAGCACCGGTGGCGGTCGTTGTTAACCCGGGCCTCGACCGATCCGGTATGGTTTCACTTTGATGAACTCACATTATGGTTTTGGCAAAGTGTTTTACATCGGATGCCCTTCCTGACACAACCCTCACCATTTACCCGGGCTTGGGACCGGCACAAGAGATACACTGGCTTGTGCTCCCTAGTGGCTGGTTTATCGTTATCACAGCCAACTAACACATAAATACTGTTTTTATTAACGTAGATACATAAAGTAAACGTTAAAGCATTACATCACTGACAGGCAGCATTAGCTACTGTAGCTAAAGTTGCTGCAATGATGGATAACGTTGTAAACCACAACTAACAAACACGTAAATACAGAGTTTATTAACCTTACCTTAAGCTATATCTTATAATTTAACTTCTATAAATAAAGGTTGAATGAGTGAAATTCCGTGAAGTTTCAGATCTCCCGAGGGAGAATCCGTTCCAGAAGTACAGATAGTATACGCTGCGTCAAGACCTATTTTTTGTTCAACTGCCCCTAGTGGTCTGGAGCACTTCCGTTGTAGCTGCTTTTTAATTTGCAGCATTTGGGTTTGCAACGTGTTTGTTCTTTTGGAGCACGTTTCATCCTTTGCAGCGCGTTTCATCTTTTGCACACTGGCGGTTCTACACACGGGCCCGCACGGGCCCGTGCCCGTGTATGATGGACCCTGGCCCGCCCTGTGGCCCGCCCTCCGAGCAGAAGCGGAACCAATGCTCATGGCACATACCGATACCCATAGATATCATATATAGAACGTCTATGCCGATACCAGCCTTGTTTACGTATCGATCCAACCCATGATGCACGTTGGCTTCAAACTATGGGATGGATTTCCTGAACGGAGGCGTGTCTCATGAACCCAGAGTAACAAGACCCGCCTCACATTCAGGAAATCCAGTTCATAGTTTGCAGGCAGCTACAAGCGTGAGGGGCTGACTGAGTACTCTGTTGGGTTTGTTTTGGCATCGTTTTGAAAGAGCGGGTCGTTTGTTTATGGATTGTTTACATGGAGCTGGTCACGTTATGGATTGTTTACATGGAGCTGGTCACGTTATGGATTGTTTACGCTGGACGCTTGTTTCTGTCGCAAGATCGGACAACACTGGTGAGTCACGTAGCATCTTAGCTAGCAGCTAGCCGACTTTTCATCGTAACATGTGCGTTGTGTGGAAATATTACACTCAACACCGCAAGACAACAACGTTCAATGTTTGCAGAGCTATATGAACACATCTGCGTCACATTAAACCGTGGTCAAGTTAGTTTTACGCCGGCCGGACATTCCATCGAGCTCAGGGCTTCAGCCAGC
>JBBPBX010004855.1:17019-29104 GCA_038048925.1 Garcialebias charrua
TGCAGAGATCCCGCGAAGAGCGAACTGTGATTCGACGTGGGCGAACCACGACCGAGGGGCGTGCAGCCAGAAGTCCGGGATTTTAACGGCCACCGCAAAAGCGAGCGGGGCCGCCGGTGGAGGTTCCACAACCGCGGACAGCTGAGGAGAGCTGGCTTGACCTTCAGATGTCGTCATTTCAATTCACAAGGGTCACCAGTGTAGGAGGTGGTGAAGAGACGACACAGGAGACGGGATGCAGTTCTTCACTTTAATCAACTCCTACTACAAACTGGCGGGAAAACCACCCAACACCGCCTTATATACCAACACAACATCCGGTCCTCTGGACCTTTCACAATAAAAGATCCTGTAACACATTCGATCCACTGGGTGTGAGTAGAGCCCCCTAGTGGTCCACCACACTGTGGTTTTTACTTTACAACTCAGAGTTCTTGTCTCAATTATTGTTTGTCGTGTTTTAAAAATTCACAACTCACACAAATTACTTTCAATATGTTTCTTTATTTATTACCAAACCAACTGACTGTAAGAAGATTAGATGTTAATCTTCTTACATGGGAGCAGTTAGCCAAATATCTACCATTTTAGGCTGAATGAGTTGTATGCTTTGAAGACAGTGGAGTTAACAATAAAAAAGTAATAAACAGGAGGCAGAGCTGGTTGAATTTAAAACCTTTAATAAAACCAAACAATTTTCAGCTTGATTTATTAATAGCAAACCTTAATATAATTTACTGTATTTTTCAGACTACAAGGTGCACTTAAAATCTTTTAATTTTCTTAAAAATCGACAGCGAGCCTTGTGTATTAATTCTGGTTGTACTGCAAACCAATTGGATGTGGTACAACTGAACAATGTTGAGAGTTACTGTGAATGTGTTGAATAAAGTTTGACATGTCTGACTGTTTTTTATTTTATTTTATGCACCTCATGTATGAAAACAGACCCGTTCATCATTGATATTGCGCCTTATAGTCTGAAGAATACGGTAGATGTTTGGCTGTTCATTGGGAGCCCAGCTACATCTTGATGCCTTCACCTTCCTGGCATAAACCTGCACAGACAAAGAAAGGAGAAAATAAATTTTGTTTCACGTTCAAGCTGAGCAGTTTCTCTTGACTGCGCCAATGAATTACTTTTTTCCGGGTTGTAGAGGAAGTCCGGTTCTCCAGAGAAGCCGAGGCAGCTCGCCTGCTTCTTAAAATGCTCCAGATCAGAGTCCTTCAGGGTGATCTCAGGTTGACCTGGAAACAAAACGACCAAAACAACTTTGATGAATTCTGTTTTTCATGAGTCATTTTTCTCCATCTGGCAGGTTTCTTCTTACAGTAGAGTTGAAGAGCGTGAGCATTGAGCTCATCAGTTACTGAAGTGCTGTCAATTTTCAGGAGATTGAGGAACTGTTTTAAGTTTTTGCCCCCGAGGTTTGAGCTTAAGACTAGACAGCCCTGGCAGCTCGGCAGCACTCGAAACTTTAAACTTATGTTGGCAGCTAACAGAGAAAAAGATAAACAGACAAACATGAAACTGATATCACTTAAAAAAAACTGAATTATACAAACTCAAATGTTCAATGACAGATTAGAAATGATAAAATAATGGCAAACAGTAGATAAAATCAGTATTAAAAAGTCTAAATAAATAAGCATATATTTTTGTTTTTATGTGCAATCAGATCAGAAACCTACATGATGTTGTTGCAGTGTCGCCCTCAAACGTCACCTTTGCTGTTGATTCGAAGCAGGTTCCATTTCTAGGACCAACAAAAAACTAACTTGAGTTTCAGACTTTAAAAAGCTGAGGAGTTGATCTCATTGCCTTTAAATGCATTTAGCTGATGAAGCCCATTTGAATGGTTAGTCTTACTTTCTACAGTATTTACAGACATTTGCTATCTATGGAAAATCAAACAGTTGATTTTAAATGTGGATTTTTGAAAACAACTAATTTCAATACCAATATAGCAAGAGTTTTCCTAGAAATGATAGACTGTTACGACTACATTTGAGTTCAACTGTGGACTTCTTTACATTTTGACTGGATGCTCTGAATCAAGTCTCTTTCTCAAGTCAAAGTTCATGCTCACTAATTCAGGTAAAACATTCATTCATTCATTCATTCATTCATTCATTCATTCATTCATTCATTCATTCATTCATTCATTCATTCATTCAACTTTTATTTATACAGGTTAATCTAAATGAGCCCTGAGGATTAATTTACAAGAGAGACCTGTTTTTAACAAAAATGATGACAACAGTAGACGATCATAAAAAATAGCACATAAAACAAAAAATAAATTGAAGGAAATTATATAAAAAAAACTCTGTTTTTTGCAGATGATGTGGTCCTATTGGCTTCATCAGCTCGTGATCTACAGCTTTCGCTGGAGCGGTTTGCAGCTGAATGTGATGCGGCCGGGATGAGGATCAGTTCCTCCAAATCCGAGGCCATGGTCTTGAGCCGGAAAAGGGTAGCGTGCCCTCTCCGGGTCGGGGAGGAGGTCCTTACCCAAGTGGAGGAGTTTAAGTATCTCGGGATCTTGTTCACGAATGAGGGAAAACTGGAGCGTGAGATCGATAGGCGGATAGGTGCAGCGTCCGCAGTGAAGCGGGCGCTGTACCGGTCTGTCGTGGTGAAGAGAGAGCTGAGTCAAAAGGCAAAGCTCTCAATTTACCGATCGATCTACGTTCCCACCCTCATCTATGGTCATGAGCTTTGGGTTATGACCGAAAGAACAAGATCTCGGATACAAGCGGCTGAAATGAGTTTTCTCCGCAGGGTGGCTGGACTCTCCCTTAGAGATAGGGTGAGAAGCTCAGTCATCCGGGAGGGACTCGGAGTAGAGCCGCTGCTTCTCCACATCGAGAGGAGCCAGTTGAGGTGGCTCGGGCATCTGGTTAGGATGCCTCCTGGACGCCTCCCTGGTGAGGTGTTCCGGGCATGTCCCACCGGGAGGAGACCCAGAGGAAGACCCAGGATACGCTGGAGGGACTATGTTTCTCGGCTGGCCTGGGAACGCCTTGGGATTCCCCCAGAGGAGCTGCTCCAAGTGGCTGGGGAGAGGGAAGTCTGGGCCTCCCTACTTAGGCTGCTACCCCCGCGACCCGACCCCGGATAAGCGGAAGAAAATGGATGGATGGATGGATGGATATAAAAAAAAACAACAGAACAAAAACATCTACATTGCAAAGCGATGTAGAAAACTAAAAAAAGGAACATTTCTGCATTGGTTTTTGTCATGAACTTAGCAGTTGTTTGAAGCCATTTAGAGACGTCAAGGTCGAGAGCTTCAGGTCTTTTTGCAAGGTGTTCCAGGAAACAGGAGCGGAGTAGGAGAAGGCCCTTTTGCCTAGTTCAGTCCTCACTGAGGGAACACTGCAAGTAATAAAGTCCTGAGAATGCACACTGTAGCTGCACTCATGTAGTAACATGTAGGAGGAGATTTAAGAAGGCAACAGACCAAGAAGGGATTTAAAGATGAAAATGTACCAGTTGGAGAGTCTGCATGAATTTAATGATGTCCAGTTAACGAGTGAATACAGGGTGCAGTGGTGGGTACGATAATCACAGCCAGTTATGAATCTTAGTGCACCATGATAGACATCATCCAACATCTACATGTGCTTGTAGGAGCTTTCATGTAAACAATGTCATCGTAGTTGATGGAGGGAAGGAGTCACAGTTACAAGGTGTTTCCTAGCCGTTCAGGGTTAGACAGTGTCTATTTCTGAAAAAGAAACACAGTTTAACTTTCAGTTTATCAAGTTTTCAACATGTTGCTTAAAAGAAAGATGCAAATTGACCAAGACACCCAAGTACAGTATTGGTAAGAATTGACAAACTCAATAAAAACATAACTCCAAGATAAAATAGGAAGAACTGCTGGAACTGACTTCCTGTTTGAAAACATCTCTTTGGTTTTGTCAGCATTTAGTACAAATTTGACACAGAACAAATCTGACTGGATGATGTCGAATGAAGACTCTAAAAGCTGGAAAACCTTAGCAACTGTTTTAGCTCCACAATAAACAACTGTTTTCAGCATATAAATGTAAGTATGCATCAGGAATAATCTGACTTTACTTTTGTAGACTGTGAAGAGGGTGGGTCCTAAGACTGAACCTTGTGGTACACCATTGTTAACAGTTACATCACTGGAAGAAGTACCATTATGTTGAACAAATTGCCTCTGATCTGAGAGATAATTAGAGAACCAACTAATTGTGTGATCTAAGTTGTCAGGTCCTCTGGACAGTTTCTTTGTGTTGAAATGTTTCATCCTTCATCCAAAGGACTTCATCAATCCCAAGAGCCACAACAAACTCAGTCCCATAGGTAGCACACTCACATAGTGGACAAACCAGTTTGATGGTGATAAGATGGTTTCTGGAGTGTGCCCTTTCCCCTGTCAACATCTCTGAGACAGCTATGGCAAGTAATTCACATCCAGAGGACTTGGTCTTGAAATAAATTTCTGAGTCCTCAATGTTCAAGGCCGAGACAAGACAGGGGCCAAATGCGGTCGAGTCCAAGACAAAACCGTGACCATCAAAAAGTGGTCTCGAGACCAGTTTCAAGACAAAGAGTCTCGAGCACTACAACACTTTACTTTGTTGACTGAGCACATGGATGAATCAGAACTTTTTTCAATTAAACTGCTCCAAGACTGAGGCCATACTGATTGGCACCCCTCACCAGGTACAAACATCTCCTATAACAACACTTTCCTTTTCTGGACAAGACATCCCCCTCTCCACCTCTGTTACTAATCTTGGAATAAAAATGGACTCCAATCTTACATTTGAAAATCACATTAAGCTTCTGTTTAAAACTTGCTTCTTCCATCTTCGAAACATCTCCAGACTTCGCCCATCCCTAACTTTTTCCGATGCTGAGAAGCTCGTCCATGCTTTTGTCTCCTCCAGGCTCGACTACTGCAACTCCCTGTTTATTGGAATCCCTGGCAAAAACCTTCAGAAACTTCAATATATTCAAAACAGTGCAGCAAGGATCTTGTTGAGAGTTCGTAAATTTGAACATATTACGCCCATTCTCCATAACCTTCATTGGCTTCCTGTCGCCTACAGAATTCAGTACAAAACTGCTCTCATTACACATCAATGCTTACATGGAGCTTCACCAGATTATCTGAAGGATATTCTTATTCCATACTCATCCACCCGGTCGCTGCGGTCACAGAACAGTAATCTCCTTCACATTCCGAGAACCAAATTAAGGACCATGGGAGACCGGGCTTTCAGTGTGGCTGCCCCCCGCCTGTGGAACTCTCTTCCTGACTGTCTGAGAGCCCCACAGTCTGTGGTTGACTTTAAGAGCGGCTTGAAGACCTTTCTTTTCAACCGAGCATACTCTACCTCCTCATGATTCTACTTTTGATCTTAGTTGATACTGTTATTGATTTTACTTGTTTTATTACTTGTTTTATTGACATTTAATTCTGTTGCACTTTGTAGCACTTTGAGATTTTCATTAATGAAAAGTGCGTTATAAATTGAATTCATTATTATTATTATTATTAGCACAGCTGAACGAAATCAGACTGCCTGCTTCGGCTTGAACGAGAGGAACACACCGCTGAAGCCACGGAGCTCGAATGTTCAACGTCCAATGTAAAACTAACTTAACCCGGTAGAGAATTGAAGCTCCAGCATAGCACGAACAGTTCAGAAACAACTTGAAATGAGGAAATAAATCTATTTATTAACTGAATAAGTCGTGTTTTAGACTGTTTATTGGTAGCAAATCTATTCTGACCCAAAGTGTCAAGAAATTACTGACCGAAATACTCCAGAAACAAAAATTAATATATTTTACATCATTTGACCCACTGACACAAAACTAAAGTTAAACTACTTTAATAGACCTGACACATAAGACACCATCATTTATTCATCATTTATTTATCATTTTATAATTGGTTATTGAGTGGAAACCATGATTTAAAAAAAAAAAAACAATTATGTAAAATTAAAGAATTGCTTAAAAATGAGAACTAAATGAGGATGCCTCGTCTGTCAGGTCTAGTAGAGAAGTTTAACATAATTTTGTGTCAGTGGGTCACATGACATCAAAATTATTGTGCAAAAATATATAAAAGCTGATACATTCATTCCAAAGCAATTTTAAAGTTACAGTATGTAACTTTTACAAAAAATATTTTATAAAAGTTACATGTTTTTTTACATATTTGTTAAAACTGTCACTATGTCATAACACTATAGTATAAGAGATAATCTGTGGAAAAAAAATGAGCTCCAAGAGTTTAGGTCTTGACTTGGTCTCGGGTTAGGTGGTCTTGACTACAACACTACCACACACTTGTGTCTCACTCCCTGACTTCCACGTAAACGAGAATCAAATGAATGCAGACTGAAAAGTAAGTCTCAAACAAGCAGTCGCTGTAAAAAAACTATAAATCAGATTTCACAACTCCTTGACTCACGAGAAGCAGAAGACTTTGACCATCACATGTTGAAGTTTAGAAATGTGAAGAATCTCAAGTCCTTTCAGAATACAAAGCACACAATCTAACTTTGTTCAACTTTATTATAATTTAACATAAAAGTGATCTTCAAATCTGAAGGTAAAGGGGTGTTTTTTTCTCTCATGACATTGGATATACAAGGTGTAGCTGTGTGAACTGTAAAGTCAAACTTTTTTTAGTTGTTCAAACCTTAAATGATGATTTTACTGAGACGTACGGCTGAGCGGCAGCGGTGTCAGGCTGTAGCTCAATAACAGAATGATAACAGCACAGAAACTGTGATTTCACACATTATTTTAATAACATTACAGTGTGGACTCACAATTTTTGTGCCTGAAACCAGAGCGTCTCAGTGGGGTTGTCTGGTGACTCTGATATATTCCTCCAGATGCTGTCCGTCAGCTTCGCGAAGACTTTAAAAACATCATAGTCCGTGTATCCCGCCAGGATGATCCCTTTGCCGTACATCTGCACACAAACACAATGAGTTATATCTCTCTCCAGTTTTTGTTCTGACTGTTCCCCTGACTCCAACTCATCTTTACATAAACCTTCTTTTTTTGTTCACGTGATCTGTTTTTTTGTTTCTTGCGCTCTTAGAGTTCTCTAAAACCATCCATCCCATCCATTGTTTACATTTGTGACATCATGAAGAAGCAAAGATGGCGTCCAAATGCCCACAGCTGACAAAACAACAGCTTAATAACGGCAAGCCCAACTGGATCTGCGTCACAAATTATTTTTAACATCTTTACAATAGCTTAATAAAATTCTTAATTAATGTTAATTCCATGCAACCATTGTATACAACAGCTGGATGTAATAGAAGGAAAATCATTTGGGTCTAATGATGATATAAACTAGACCTGAAGTCAGTCAATAATTATTGACCAACTTCCAACGATTAATACTTTTTAGCTGATTTAATAATTATGGCTTCAGCTAGCGGATGAATTTGAAACTCACTTTTTTAACGTGTAAGTTGTGTTTATGTAGCTTATACTAGTTGCAGCTAATTGTAGTGATCATCATCTATACCAAAGCTTAACTTTCATAATTCATGCAAAAACAGCAGATAATGAACTCTTATCAGAGTTCAAACAACAACCTTACATCAGTTTTATAGGCTACTTTAAACTGGTTACATTATTGGCTTCAGTTCTGGTCAGATCACATTCACATATTTTTCTTTTAACAACCATAGAACTCACAGTCAAAGTCAAAGTCAAAGTCAACTTTATTGTCAGAACTGCAATATGTACAGGGCATACACAGGACCAAAATTGCGTTTCTCTCAGTCCCTCGGTGCAACAGTAACCATCTAAACACTAAACACTAAAACATTTAATAAACATAAGCATAAAATAGCTTTCTGACATTATACATATACAGTAATCTTATATTATACTATTATTACATTACATTAATTGTATTATCATTATTATTATTATTATTATTATTAATATTTAATTATTTTTTTACATAGTCAGTCTTTACTCTGGGCTATTTAGTCAAAGCACCAAGTGCAGACGTTTGCCCTTTTTGGTAATGGCCGCCGTTGCTGCAGTGAATCACAAGGTCACATGACAAATGCGCCCTCTAGTGGTTTTGTATAAATTTAATGTGTTTAATAGTCTGGTATATTTGTTTAGAAATTCCTGTGTTTAGTTATGATATGTATTCACCACATCCCCCACATTTTCCTGTGTACCATCCAGTAATCCCTCTTGCCCAGTCGGTATGCCACTCCCACTCACATCTGGACCTGCACCTTGATTACCTGTCATGGCTGTGTTAGCGTTAGTCTCTTTAGATACACCATCTCAGATAAAACACCAATAATGCACAGTTAAGTTTATCACTTCTGCCTTTTTGTTGTGTTTAAAGTTATTTTTTTCTCTTGAGCTCCTCATCAGTCTGCATTTCTGGCTTCAGTAAGTTTCTGTCACCATGAAAAAAAATCCACTAAAAGGAATCTTAACTTTTTAATTATACCAAGACTGATCAGATTTGTCCTAAAGATATAGTATGGTCATATTTACAGTGATGTTTTATCAAATAGTTATCAGAAGTTAGTGTCTTAGTCAAAAAAAGGCTGAAGTATTTTTTCAGGCTAAGCTAATAGCCATGTAAAAGCCTCCCCCCACCCGGCTTATAAAACAACAAAAATGTTAAAAAAGGTAAGTATGTTACATTAGATAATATTATTAAACTTGCATGACATTGTTTGTATTTTATTTTTATTTTTTTACGGAACAAAAATTGTTTTTCTTTCTGAACAGGGCGGCCGTGGCGTAGTGGTAATGGCAGTCGTCTCCCGATCGGAAAGTTGGCGGTTCGACTCCCGGGACCCGCACCATGTGTCGTTGTGTCCTTGGGCAAGACACTTAACCCTGAGTTGCTCCCGGTAGGACTGGAAAGCACCTTGCATGGTAGTCTGCCGCCACCGGTTTATGAATGTGTGTAGCATTCAATATATGTGTAGCACTTTGAGATTTTCAGTAATGAAAAGTGCGTTATAAATTGAATTAATTATTATTATTATTATTATGAACAAAAAGGCTTTGAAGGTAAACTTTTAACAAACTTGACTTTGCAGATGAAGTTTAAGGTGGAATTTTTTTTTCTGAAATGTTTTAGAGGCAAACTTGATAATATAGTAAAACTGTATTTCAATGTACAATTTACATCAGTTTTCAACTAATGAGGAAAAACTCCAAGAGGCCATCATTTTCAAAAACCAGGAATAAATGGAAGGTTTACCACACTTGGGTTGTCCAGACGCACAGGTGTGACCAGCGCCTGGCATTCCTCAGGTGTCGGAGCGGAGCTGCTCAGAAACGACGAGGCAAACAGGAGAAAACAGCTCAGCCAAAAGTTCATCATGCTTCAGAAGGACTCTGCTAAACTAACTGCAAAACACTCAAACTGTAACTTCTCTGCACGCGTTCAAGAAGAGACTGATGGATCCGACGAGCTGAATGGATTTTTAACAACCTGGCAGAGTTTGGTTACACCCTTTGAGTTTTCCTGTCATTGCACAAGATGAGATTTTAGTTACAGTCTGTCCTTTCTTAACAGCTAAAGCAAACAAAGAAATCAAAAAAGGGTAACATCCAAGGTTTTCTTTTTTGTTTATTCTTAAAGTACATGTTGTAATGGGACTGTTGAGTTAGTGCATCAATCTTTTTGTTTCTTCGACCTCTGGGTCTGAGTTGGAGTTAAACTTCTGAGCTATTTGATCTGACTGATGTAACAAACATAAAGGTTAAGAACCACAGGCTGAGAGAAACTAGAAGATTGAGCAATGTCTGGTGGGAAAAAGTTTCAGGATTGCCAGAACTGACAGTCTGTTGTTGCCATGATCCGTTTTTTCTCCAGTTTTCCATTTTGAGGTTTATGTAACTTTTTATTTCTTTTAAAGTTTAGTTTCTGTATTTTAGTCATTTTGCATTGTCAACTTTCACTCCTCAGTCGTGCCACGTCCACTCACACCTGCTCCCTGTCCCTAAGCTCAGTTGCCTCCAGTTTCCTCATCAGTCCCTGTCCTGACAGTCCTTCAGTTCCACTCCGCTCATCTGATGAACATCGTGCTTTATTCATGCAGGATCCGGTTCTCCTCTGTGCTATCTCAAAGTAATTGTAAGGTTTGCCACCACACCAGCTTTTTTATTTTTGTTTATTAAAGTTTGTTTCATTAAGCTTTTCAGGGCAGCCTGCATCCACCCTCTGTAATCAGAAAAGCTGAATCTGAGCAGTTGTGAGAAATTAGGTGATGTTTAAGCCATCTAAAAATAATTAATTAATCAAAAAATATTCAAAGACATTGTGTGTCTGTGCTGGTACATGGTAATCTAAAAGATATGTCATAGCAGAGTGTGTTTGCGCCCCTGCATTTGAACAGTTTCTGTCAGGGTTTAAAGCTCATCACAGCACAGAAACAACACTAGAAACGTCACTAATGATATTCTCATGGCCTCAGACAATGGACTTGTGTCTATACTGGTCCTGTTAGACCTCAGTGCTGCATTTGATACAGTTGGTCACAATATTTTTCTACAGAGGCATGAATATGATATTGGGATTACAGGAACAGCTCTAAAATGGTTTAAATCATATTTAGCTGATTCCAGTTTGTAAATATAAATACTGTAATCTTCTTCATACACCAAAGTTAGTTATGGAGTTCCTCAGGGCTCAGTGCTTGGACCAGTACTCTTTACTTTATATAGGCTTCCATTAGGAAATGTTATTAAACAACATGAGCTATATTTTCATTGTTATGTTGATGATGCACAGTAATATTTGTCCATGAAACCCAATGAATTCAATCAGTTACTTAAGTTACAAACATGTCTTAAAGACATAAAATCCTGGATGACCCTTCATTTTTTGCTTTGAACACAGCCAAGACTGAGGTTTTGGTTTTTGGACCTGAGCACCTTAGGATTAACATTTTCAGTCTTTCTTCCTCCTTGGATGACATTAATCTGGCCTCCAGTTTTAATATTAAACATCTTGGTATTATTTTTGATCTGGACATGTCTTTTATTCCTCATGTTAAAAACGTTACTAGAACCACCTTCTTCCACTTGCGTAATATCTATAAAATTAGAAACATCTTATCTAAATATGATGCAGAAATACTGGTGCATGCATTTGTCGCATCCAGCAATGGTTTGTTATCTGGGTGTTCAAATACTTCTTTAAAACATTTTCAATTAATCCAAAATGCTGCTGCCAGAGTCTTAACTGGAGTTAGTGGGAGAGATCATATCTGTCCAGTTTTAGCTTCTCTTCACTGACTCCCTGTCAAATCCAGAATATAATTCAAAATCTTACTTCAACCTACAAAGCTCTCAACAACCTAGCTCCATCATGTATTACAGATCTTATTGTTCCATAGTTTCCAAACAGAGCACTTTGCTCTCAGGCTGCAGGTTTACTCACAGTTCCTGGAGTTTCCAAAAGCAGAATGGGAGGAAGATCTTTCAGTTATCAGGCTCCTCTCTTGTGGAACAACTTCCAATCTCTGTCCATGAGGCTGACACATTGTCCAGATCTAAAACTCATTTTCTGCAAGTTCGCCTTTTTTTTGTATAACTTGAAAAATGCTGTTACGTTGGGTCGCGTTTGGTGTTCTAATATCATCAGTGAACAAGTGAGCCTTTTCACTTTCCCAAAAGATGAAATACTTCATCTAGAATGGACAAAACAAACAAAGCTGTCCCCTCTGAGCCCCCCTCGCTCCACCCGAACGGTAAGGCAGAACCTGCTGTTTCTTGTTCAACCCCCTGAACTAACTTCGGCTTCCCAAACTGAAGACAAATCGCTCAAATCTAAACTTAGATTGCTAAATTCGTCGGTTTCTATATTGTGCGCTATTGTTATGTAAAAGGGGCGTTCTAGGAGACATTCCTGCGCTGACGTCACAAAATTAGCAAGCGGAAGTACCCGGATGTCCCGTGAAGAAACACAGCGCAAATTTTAAACTCACTTTTTAAACGAATTTTCATTAAATTATCATTTTGTTTGCAACAACGAACATAGTTGAATGATAAAATATATATATA
>JBBPBX010004855.1:30697-41196 GCA_038048925.1 Garcialebias charrua
AACGATGGTTTGAGAGAGGAGTAAAGGAGGCCATCTTTGTGAAAAGAAACCGTCCATCATTAAACAGAGGTGGAGGCCTCCGGGTTCAACTGTCCCCCTCTTACAATGCTGTTATTGCTAGTATCACTCAGCCCTCTGTGAATAGCAAACAACCATCAGGGTGCTAACGATCCATCGTTAGGCTGATGGTCCTCCTTGATCATGTGAGCAGCTGGTTTCGGCTGTCATCAGCCAACTGGTTGATCCACTGTGAGAGGGTGCTATTTATAAGACTGAGCTGAATACAGCAGCTCAGACTGAGGAAGTCTTTCGGACGAAAGACGAAATGTTCTACAATTTTTTTTTGTTGCTTTGTTTTGTTTAGTTTTTTTGAATGTCCAGACGACCAGACTTAGCTTTTTTAGATTTTTCTACCTGGATTATTGAGTATGTATCAGGGTAACATGAGATATACAGTAGTTTCATTGTTATGTTGATGATGCGCAGTTATATTTTTCCATGAAAACCAAATAAATTCAATCAGTTACTTAAATTACAAGCATGTCTTAAAGACCGTGTAAAGTGAATTTCAACATTTTCTTCAATAAACATTATAAATGTCATAATTGTAATCTTGTAAATGAGTAAAAAGTCTCAAAATTGTAGCTCAATTAATTTTGGAGTTATAGATCAAACTGTGTATAAAGATATTTCTGTTTCAGGATTTTTTAGGCGTGGTTTAAATGTTACCGTGTTTCGTCACACGGTAACAAGCCCCACCCCCTGCAGCTCCAGCCGTATAAATGCGTTCTTCGGTGGAGCCGTTCACTCGCTACCGACCGTCTCCCTCCAGCACTCTCACTCCTTTTACGCATGGAGGACTGCAGCCTTTGTGACATTGAGACGCAGGAGGGAGTCAAACAAACCCAGGCGTGCTGCTGGAGCGACCACATGCCACCTGCACCTCGCGCCCCCCGCGTGTGTGTGTGTGTGTGTGTGAGAGCGATCCGCGTGGAGCTGAAATCCTGCCACGCGCGCCGTGAAACGCCGTGACTCCGCTGACACAGATGAGATAACTTATCAACGTGATTACTCTTTATTTTAATCACCAACACAGACCCCGCATGCGAGGTGACCGGGTCGGACCGGGTGCAGCGAGTCCGCTGCTCATCTTCTAAAATAGCGCTTATTATTAAACACATAACAGCGGAGTTATGTGTCCTCAACTTTAAAAACAAAACCAGAGTTGTTAGTGCACTAAAAACAGCGTAACTCTTGGAAAAATGAGCTGGTGTTACAGCCAGAACTCAGATAAAAACAGAGCAGGTTTACTGCTGCTCCCGTCTGCCTCTCCACACACAGTCAGCTCAGGGGGCAGGACACTGGTGCAGTACTGCGCTGAAACCACGCCCACGCGCTGACACGCCCCCAGCGTTCCAGAGCAAGGCAAAATCATGTTTTTTCATGATTTTTGAGACTTAATTTTATAAGGTAAACAATGTTTTTAATCAGTCAGATTTATATGGGTGATTAATAACACATATTTATGCCGTGTGACAAACTCAAAACACAAATTTAATTTTACTTTACATGGTCTTTAAAGACATAAAATCCTGGATGACCCTTTATTTTTTGCTTTGAACACAGCCAAGACTGAGGTTTTGGTTTTTGGACCTGAGCACCTTAGGATTAACATTTTCAGTCTTTCTTCCTCCTTGGATGACATTAATCTGGCCTCCAGTTTTAATGTTAAACATCTTGGTGTTATTTTTGATCCGGACATGTCTTTTATTACCCACATTAAAAACGTTACTAGAAGCGCCTTCTTCCACTTGCGTAATATCTATAAAATTAGAAACATCTTATCTAAAAATGATGCAGAAAAAACTGGTTCATGCATTTGTCGCATCTAGCAATGGTTTGTTATTTGGGTGTTGAAATACTTCTTTAAAACATTTTCAATTAATCTAAAATGCTGCTGCCAGAGTCTTAACTGGAGTTAGTGGGAGAGATCATATATATCCAGTTCCCTTATCAGTCAGTCACTCGGGGCCACATAGATGCTATGGGAAATTACCTGAAGGAATACAATCACGCCTTTACGGCAGGGGTGTCAGCGCCACGCCAGAGATCCCGCCCTCTGCGTATTTAAGGTGCTGATGCCCATCCTACTTTCTCTTATTGCCCTTCACCTCGCTTAAACCTGAACTCTCTTCGCGGGACTTCTCTGTGCCTCATCGCTCGACCAGAGGTGAGCTTGCTCCCTACACAGGGCGTACAGAGAATTTTTCCTGCGTACTGCTGGGCTAGTTAAAGCTAGTCCGGCACATTTTTCCTTAACCACAAAGTATGTTCTTCTCCTCTTTCCGCAGACTGCTTCGCTCGCCGGCGCTAAGCTGCGTCACATCGCTACCTCTGCTAATTTCGTAGCAGGCTAGCCAGCGAAAGCGACGCGACGGAGGAGACGTCTCAAATAAAGAGAAAAAGTATTTTGGAAGGACTCGCTCGTCTTATCTCGGACATGCCTCCAGAGAAAGGAAAGCGAAAGACAAGACTTCCGAAAAAGACTAGCAGGACGGCGAGCCCGACCTCGCGCGTCTGCCCCAACGGATGCGGTTTTTCCCTCTCGGCGACGGACACCCATGAGGCCTGTCTTTTCTTTCTGGGAATGTTGCACGCAAACATGGCGATGGATGCGCCTGAATCATGCCCACACTGCAGCCAGATGCTAGAGGTGGTGAGGAGGCACCGGGCGAACTTCGTCGCCAAAGCCATGGGCGCTGCTGCGACGCCAACAGACCCGGACACGACTGAGCCTCTCAGTCCCACGACGGAGCTCAAGAGCATGGCTCTGGCGGACAGCACCCAAGGCAAATGGGGTGACAGCCCAGATGCGCTGGCTTCCATCGGGGACGTAACAGTCGACTTTGACACTCGAGGCTTGATGAACGAGGATGAGATCTCGATTTCAGCCTCTGGCAAATTTTCTGCGGATGATGCCGAAGTTGAGTACGACAAACGGGGGGAGGGGGGGGGCCTCTCTCGCACCCTGGCGCCTATGCTCCCGGAGACTGACTTTTCGATCCCTCCTCTGTTCGATTTGTGTCGCAGAGCAACGGACGCACTGCAGATCCCATGGCCAGAGCCTCCACCTCATCAACAAGTCACGAGGTTGGCAGGAAATTACTTTTACTCAAAGCAGCAGTCCGCAACGAGACAAAGAATGCCCATCTTTCCGGATTTCCTCACAGAGCTGACTCGCACCTGGACTCAGCCCAGAACTCCCGTGTTGCTGTAGCTCTCGCAGTTCCTCGACGTGGATGGGATGGATGCAGCGGGTATAGCTAACGTGCCACAAATGAAGGACACGCTGGCGTCTCACCTGGCTCCCAGGTCATCCGGGACGAAAGCAACTCTGCCCAGTAAAGCCTATCGAGCCTCGACTTCTCTGCTCGAGAAATGCTACAGGTCTCAGGGCCTCGCAACGTGTGCAATGAACGCTTCCGCCATGATGCAGGCATACCTGGCTGAAAAGCTACAGGAGCTCCAGGTAACGACGGACAGACAGGCTGCCGCAGACGTGCTGGAAGAAGCACGCAGGGCAACAGACTTTGTGCTCTGCATGATAGGGACAGCAGCTATTGCAGAAGGCAGAGGCATGGCTGAGGTGGTCACAACGCCATCTGCGGATGACCATAACTGACCTCCCGGAGGGACAGAAAATTCGTTTTCTGCACCACTCCATAGAGCCGACGGGATTGTTTGTAAAAGCTCTGGATCGAATTCAGACCAGACTGGACCAGAGGCGCAAACAGGTGGAGGCTTTCCGGGTAGGATTTCCTGAGGAGTTTTCGCCACCCCCTCCCCCCAGGGAGTCATTTGGGAGCAGAGCCTCGCAACCTCGACACCACTCAACCTCACGTGTCCCACCGCAAAAGCGGCCGGCATACGAGGTACCGGCGGAGATCACCACCGGACCCACCTCGAGCCAAACACGCCTGGAGTAAGAACAGATTTGTTCCCCGCCAGACGGTCCGACACAGGGCCTCTTCGGCGAACCGGGACGCCAGACAGAAACGGGCCTGATGAACCAGGCCCTCTTCTTGACTTTACAGGATCACTCGCCCACGTGGTATGGGAAATGACCTTTTCACGTCCAGACTTTGTTTGTAACATGGTACAAAAACTGGTGACTTTGTTTTACGCACAAATCATGATTTTCCTGCTGTGAGCGACATAAAGTCAAATATGTCATTACACTTAAGCACGAATAAAGCTAAAAAAACAGCCCCTCTCTGTTTTCTTGACTCAAAAAACAACAACAAAATAAACAAACAACAACAACAACAAAAAACAAAAAAACACAGTAACATCAGCAACACGTCTCCTTTACTCTTCCAGCCGACATAAAGGACGGGGGTCATCATTCCCCATCCCTCACGGCTCACGGGGTGTTAGCCTAATCAATAATCCCCAGCTGGGTGCCTCGGGTCTGTCTGCAACAGACAGTACCAGAGGCAAATGCAATCAGGCCCGTTAGTCCTCACTGAGACAGGTAAGGGGGGTCACATGCTACAGTGCCTGACCCGTTGTAAACCACGGGGCCGACAAGACACAAATCAAACAAACCTGTGACACGTCCGCGCTCCAGGGGGGCGCGCCGACAGAACCTGGCAGCCCACCTTCCTGGCTACCAGCTCCTATTCAATGGATTCCAGTAAGTGACGGGGGGTCACGACAGAAGCCCACAGGCCAGAACCAGTGTCACACGTTCACAAAGGAAGTGGTGATGACACTGTATGTGTAAACACTCAATGCAGAGCAGAAATGGCACCAGGGCTAAACCAGATCCCTCTTCCCTTTAACAGAAGGGGACTGGACTTTCTGTCACCAACCAAATGAAAAACTGTTCAACACAGGGAACTATTTTGGACAGCTTCACATCTGCTTGCTGAAACTGTCCCCTTATCCTCAGTGGGCGACATGCCTTGCTCAAGCAATGATCCTGCAGCGTGTGAACATGCTCGATGCACTGAATCAGTCCTACTCTTAAACGATCCCCCCCCTCCATCAGGTGAACCACAGCCCCCTGGAGGTTCATCAGGCCCCAGGGCACTGATGAGGCCGGAGGCCAGCATACCAGACCCAACCATGAAGCAGGCTGGAGTCAGGAGGTCTGCTCGTATCCAGAACCTGCAACCACTCCGAACCATGACTCCCCACAAAAAGAGGAAAAACAGGCATTCTGTTCCGCTTTGGCCCAATAATGACAACAGTTTGCTTCTGCCTCCCAACACCTCTCTATCAGAGAGGTATGGAGGAACATCTGCAGGAGGGCCCTCTCCCTAACTTGGTTGGCCCTCAAGGAGCCACAGAAATCAGGGCCCTCGAGGAAGAACTGGTTCCGCCACTTGCTCCTCTCCAGGGATCCGCCACGTCACCAGAAGGAACAGCCTCGCCGCTTATGCTGAGAACTATGGCAAATCTAAGCTTGGTGGCTGAGAGGAACAAACTGGTGGCCTCAGGCCTACCCGAGAACGTGGTAAATACCATTCAAAACGCCCGAGCTGTGTCAACACAGTCTCTCTACGCTCGGAAATGGCATATTTTTGAATCTTGGTACATGGAAAGAAATATTATTTCTTATTCATGTGACTTGGTCCACCTCCTCACCTTTCTTCAAGACCTGTTGGAGAAAGATCGTTCTTTCTTAACCATCAAGGTGTTTTTATCAGCTATTTCAGCTTGCCACAAGGGCTGGGGAAGCAGGACGCCTGGCGCGCACCCGCACATAATAAGATTTATGAAGGGCGTACTAAGGAAGAGACCCCCAGTAGGATCTTGACCCCTGGATGGGATCTTAGTCTGGTCTTGGGGGCTCTCTGTGACCCCCCATTCGAACCACTGAGCAACATTAAGATAGATCTATTATCTTATAAGACTGCTCTGCTGTTGGCCCTGTGCTCGGCGAAACGTGTGGGTGACCTCCATGCTCTGTCCGTGCACCCAATGTGTACCAGGTTTGCCCCTGACGGGTCAAAAGTCACCCTAAGGCCTAATCCTGCATATATCCCTAAGGTCTTGACTCTGAACCCCAGAAGTCTGGACTTTGATCTCTCTTCTTTTCCTCCTGCTCCTGTCCTCACTCAGGAACAGAAAAGGCTGAAGGCTCTCTGCCCCGTGAGGGTTTTAAGCGCTTACATGCAGAGAACAGCTGAATGGAGGAAAACAAATCAACTGTTTGTTTGCTTTGCGACACCAGCTACTGGTAGGGCCCTATCAAAGCAACGCCTCTCACACTAGGTGACTGAGGCCATAAAAAGGGCGTATAGTAGCAAAGGTCAACAGGTGCCCTTTGGAGTGCGTACCCACTCCACTCGGGGCCTAGCCACCTTGTGGTCATTGTTCAAGGGTGTACCAGTGGCAGACATCTGTGCGGCTGCGAACTGGAGCTCTACAAATACGTTTGCAAAGCATTACAGTTTGGACCTTACTGTGTGTGATGTCACTCAGGCTGTCCTTTCTAACACACAGTAGAAAGCGGCCTTGAGATGCCTATTGAATAAAGGCGGACGTTCACACTAGGATGCATTTTACTGAGCATTTCAAGGGCGTGAGTGAATTACGTTCCCATAGCATCTATGTTGCACCGAGTGACTAACTGATAAGGAAACTGAAAGTTATGCACCATAATGCAATATTCCAGGAAAATAGCTCACCGTTTCAAGGACAGCAAGGATACACGCAGTCTGTGGCAGGGAATACAGACCATCACAAACTACAAACCATCCCCCCAGACCTGTGACAGCTCAACCTCTACGCTGAATGAACTGAATGAGTTCTTTGCTCGGTTTGAGGCAAGTAACAGCACACCTGCACATAAACTCCCCCCCTCTCCTGATGGCCAGGTGCTGGTGCTGTCCTCAGACAGCGTAAGGCGATCATTCATCAAGATTAACGCCCGGAAGGCCTCTGGTCCTGACAACATACCTGGTCGTGTGCTGAAGGACTGTGCAAGGGAACTCGCAGCGGTCTTCACGGACATCTTTAACATCTCACTGAGCCAGGCCATCGTCCCCACCTGTTTCAAAGCCACCACCATCATCCCTGTCCCAAAGAAGGCAACGCCCGCATGCCTCAATGACTATCGCCCAGTAGCACTCACCCCCATCCTGATGAAGTGCTTTGAACGGCTAGTCATGAAAAGCATCACATCTGTCCTCCCTGCCTCCCTGGATCCCTTCCAATTTGCATACCGACCTAATCGCTCAACCGACGATGCCATCTCCTCTGCCCTCCACACAGCTCTCACACATCTGGACACGAAGGACTCTTATGTTAGAATGCTGTTCATCGACTTCAGCTCGGCATTCAACACCATCATCCCCCAACAGCTCATCCTTAAACTGGACAGTCTGGGGCTGAACACCTCAATGTGTAACTGGCTGCTAGACTTCCTGACCGGGAGACCACAGACAGTACGGGTCGGGAGTAACACATCTAGCACCATCACATTGAACACAGGGGCCCCACAAGGATGTGTGCTGAGCCCCCTTCTATTCACCCTGCTAACACACGACTGCACACCATCATACAGCTCCAACCACTTCATCAAGTTTGCGGACGACACAACAGTGGTAGGTCTCATCAGCAACAACGATGAGACGGACTACAGGAACGAGGTGAGCCGCCTGGCCTTGTGGTGCGGACACAACAATCTCACTCTCAACGTGGAGAAGACAAAGGAGATTGTTGTGGACTTCAGGAAGAGGGATGCACAACATGCCCCTCTGACCATCAACAGCACCGCAGTGGAGAGAGTAGACAGCACCAAGTTCCTGGGAGTGCACGTCTCAGAGGACCTGTCCTGGAGCAGGAACACTGCATCACTGGCCAAGAAGGCTCACCAGCGTCTCTACTTTCTCCGCAAGCTGAAAAGGGCTGGAGCTTCAACCCCCATCATGTGCACCTTCTACAGAGGTGCCATAGAAAGTGTCCTGACCAGCTGCATCACTGTGTGGTTTGGTGCATGTACTGCATCCTGCCGCAAGAGCCTCCAGCGCATCGTGAGAGCAGCTGAGAAGATCGTCGGCACCTCCTTCCCCTCACTGCAGGACTTACACAGCAACCGCCTCACTCGGAAAGCCCTCTGCATGGCAGGTGATCCCACACACCCACTACACAGCTGCTTCAGACTGCTGCCATCAGGGAGGAGACTGAGAAGTCTCCAGGCTCGAACCAGCAGACTGAGAGACAGCTCTGTTCATCAGGCAGTCAGGATGCTAAACACTCTGCCTGCTCTGCCTCCCCTCCCATTTGAACTGCCTTAACACAAAAAACTTTCTCACACATTACCACACAACACAAAGATTTTAACACTGGACTCTGTGTCATCAAACGGGTTATTCACTAAACTCTCGGTCATGTGCTCATTCAGTTTGCACTACTTCTCATATTTGCACTAATGTTTGTATTACATTACTGCCTATAGTCATACTACTGTTTACATTCACTGTTTACATTTATTACTACTGTTTACATTTATTACTACTGTTTACATTTATTACTACTGTTAACATGTACTGCTGATACATATACAGTATTCTCTGACTAGCCTTATTTAAAGCTCCACTGACATCATCTTTTGACTTTTCAAAAAATGGCACAACATATATAAATATTAAGATTGACCCCTGACCGTTTTTGCTAAAATAATGTTAAATGAATGAAATTTCTCCCCCAAAACAGTTTAAAATTAGCGCCATTTTTTTAACACGATAAATAGGGATTTCGCCGTCGCAGGATGATGACGTCATTTAAAGGAATTTCCCTACTGCGCTGCTTGTAAACAATGGACGAGCTACAAACTCGATCCGTCCAATTTAGCCATTTAAAAGTTAATATTTTAGCGGATTGTCTGCAGAGAAGCCAAAGTTATTTCCAGTAAACAGCAGGTTATAATTTTTTTCAGCTCCTGCTGGTTTTTGGAGGTGGTCAAGACCTACACACATCTGGGCATACAACTGGATGGCAGGCTGGACTGGTCAGTGAGCATGCACTCCCTCTACAGGAAGGGTCAGATCATGCTCTACTTCCTGAGGAGGCTTGGGTCCTTCAGTATCTGCAGGGAACATGTTCTACCATTCTGTGGTAGCCAGTGTCCCCTTCTGTGCTGTTGTATGTTGGGAATGCAACATTGAGAGGAGAGATGCAGGACTACTTGGCAGACTGATGAGGAAAGCTGGTTCTACCTACCTACCTACCTACCTACCTACCTACCTACCTACCTACCTACTCCTACCTACCTACCTACCTACACTACCTACCTATAATTCAGGGGCGGCCGAACAATAGGGGGCGCTAGGGTGCCGCCCCACTTGAACTTCTGGAGCTATTCACCATTTTACATTGAAGACTTATTTTTTTTAATAAAAATGAAATAAAATAAAAATATTTCGAAATATATGCATACCGTATATGTTTTTAGTTGTGTAGGATAAATATTTTATGAGTAATGATGAGTTATATTGTTTGTTTCAAAAGACGTTTTCTGATTGGTGACATTTCCTGTCCAGGGGCACATGAATCTTATCCATAGACTCTTGTTATAAATGGCGCATGTGCAGTTATTCCACGACATTGCAAAACAATGGGAAGATGCTGGGCACAGTTTTCAGCGCCCTGGACACATCCAACGTGAGCTCTACCTATCGATCTTGTGCTTCCTGTTTGTTTGTTTTTTGTCTGGGAAATTAGCCGTGCAGTCAGTGACACAAGCAGGCTTTTCAGGTAGCTTTTAAATCATTGAAAGCCCTTTATCTAATGTCTATTTGCCATTTCTGACTGACATGTCTCTCAACATTTAGATGGCTCTGTGAAAAAAAGCCTTCAGCTGACTGTTTATTCTAAAAGTTACATCTGGTGAGTTTGTTTTTGGAGCTAGCATGCTAATGCTAATCTTTATCTAATGCTTATATTTAGGTATACACTGTAAGATCTACTTAGTTCACCTTACTTAAAAAAAGTACGCAAACTCGTTGCCTCAAAAAAATTAAGCAAAGTAGTCTTAAGATTAGTGAGTAAGAAAAGCTAATCTTTTTTAAGTTTGCAGTACTAAATCAAGTAGTACAACTAATACAAAAAAAATAAGTTCAGATAACTCATTAGCCATGCTTAGTGTTAACTTATTTTTTTTAATTTGTGTGGACTGATGTAAATTTAACCCCACTTAGAATTACTAAATACCTACAACTTACTACCAAATCATTTTTAAACGTTAATTTTACAGTTTTGTTCTACATAAGAAGACCCTTTCCTGCATTTCTTACCTCTAATAAATGTTTTTAGTACATCAACAACTGGCTAAATTAACTGGGAAATATCAAACAAAAAACTAATTTAAACTGGTAAAACCACAGTAAAATTTTGTATGTAAAATAAAGGATATTTTGTGTATTTTGTTCATCGCTAATAATAATCAAATTAAATGGTAAGTTACTTTTTAAACCCGCTAACTGACT
>JBBPBX010004855.1:42633-59145 GCA_038048925.1 Garcialebias charrua
AGATCCAAACAGACCAGCTAGCACCAGACTCACCTCATCACCAGATGAAGAGCATCTCAGAGTGACCGCAGCAGAAGTGAGAGGCAGTCTCAGAAGGATCAACCCTCATAAAGCAACCGGACCAGACAACATCCCAGGGAAAGTTCTGAAGGAATGTGCGGACCAGCTCTGTGAGGTGCTGGCTGACATCTTCACCACCTCACTTTCACTGGAGTCAGTTCCCACCTGCCTGAAGACCGCCACCATCATCCCAGTTCCAAAGAGCTCCACAGTGACTGGTCTGAATGACTATAGACCGGTGGCCCTCACCCCGATAGTCGCTAAATGTTTTGAGAAACTGGTCATGTCCCACATCAAGACAACCGTCAACATCAACGAGGACCCTCATCAATATGCATACCGTGAGAACCGATCAACAGAGGACGCCATCTCCTCTTTGGTCCACACTGCTCTCACCCACCTGGATCAGAAGGACTCATACGTGCGTCTGCTCTTTGTGGACTTCACATCTGCCTTCAACACCATGATCCCCCAAACTCTGATAGACAAACTATCCACACTTGGACTAAGCCCCTCTATTTGTAACTGGGTACTAGACTTCTTAACAAACAGACCACAGTCCGTGAAGATCCACAACTTCTCCTCCTCCACCATAACCCTCAGCACTGGCTCTCCTCAAGGATGTGTGCTGAGCCCTCTTCTGTTCACTCTGCTCACATATGATTGTACAGCCACACATCCAGGCTGTCATATTGTTAAGTTTGCAGATGATACAGCGGTGGTGGGATGCATCACAAACAATGATGAGTCCAGCTACAGACAGGAGGTGGAACACCTGGAGAGCTGGTGCAAAGAGAATAACCTTCACATGAATGTGAAGAAGACAAAGGAGATGATTGTGGACTTCAGAAGGAACAAACAAACACACACCCCACTGAACATAGGTGGATCAGTGGTGGAAGTGGTCTCCAGCTACAAGTACTTGGGTGTACACATGAATGATAACCTCAGCTGGAGCAACAACACCACCAGCCTGATCAAGAAAGGTCATCAGAGACTCTACTTCCTCAGACGGCTGAGACGAGCTGGTCTGAGCAGCCCAGTTCTCACCTCCTTCTACAGGTGTGCAGTGGAGAGCATCCTGTGCTCCAGCATCAACGTGTGGCATGGAGGCTGCACAGTTGCAGAGAGGAAAGCTCTACAGAGAGTGGTGAAGGCTGCACAGAGGTCTGTCGGAGTCAGTCTCCCCACCATCACAGACATTTACACCTCCAGATGCAGGAAAAGAGCCACCTGCATCATGAAAGACCTCACTCACCCAGCACACTCACTCTTTGCCCCACTCCCCTCAGGACGGAGGTTGAGGAGCATCAAATGTAGAACCACTAGACTGAGGAACAGCTTCTACCCTGAGGCTGTTAGACTCATGAATAAATAAATAATAAGAATAAACACTGCAAAATATCACATCATGCTGATGCTGATCTGTTTTCTTGTTGCTGTGTTCATCTGTGTTCATCTGTGACCATCTGCTCATACAAGACTCATGTTCGTGCTGCTGTTTGTAATGACGTTTTTTTTTCTATTACTCTAGGGCTTAGTGTATTTCTAGTTGTTTTTTCTTAATTAATCCTAGATGTTATTACTGTTTTTCTCTTGCATTTGTTGTTGGATGTAACTGGGACCCTGTGCACATGATCTCATTTTCATCACATGTACCACATGCGGTGCAAATGACAATAAAGACTCTCTGACTCTGACTCTGAACACCACAAACAGGATCTAAGACAAGGAACAGGCCTAGCAGAGTCCAACCTGCACCAAGAACCAAGCTCACCTTTGTGTTCAAGATGCGAAGGTAGATTTTCCATCCATCATCTTCTGCTTGGTCTGAAGTCAGTATCGGGGGCAGCAACTTAAGCAGGGAGACCCCGATATCTCTTTCCACCACCACCTCTTCCAGCTCTTATGGGGAGACCCCAAGTTGTTCCCAGGCCAATCAAGAAGCAAAGTCTCTCCAGCGTGTCCTGGGTCTTTCCCGGGGTCTCCTCTCAGTCAGACATGCCTGAAGCACCTCCCTAGGGAGGTGTCCAGGGAGCATTCTTACCAGATGCCTGAACAAACTCAACTGGCTCCTCTCAATGTGGAGGAGCAGTGGTTCTACTCCTAAGTCTCTCCTGCATAACTGAACTTCTCACCTTATCTCTAAGGGAGAGTCCAGCTACCCTGCAGAGGAAACTCATTTCAACTGCCTGTATCCATAATCTCATTCTTTTGGTCACTACCCAGAACTCTTGACCATAAGTGAGGGTAGGAACATAGACCGACTGTTAAACAGAAAGTTTTGCCTTGGAGCTCAGCTCTCTCTTGACCACAACAGACTGGTAAAGAGTTCACAATACTGCAGATGCTGTACCAATCCATCGGTCAATCTCACGCTCCATTCTTCTGTCACTCATGAATAAAACCCTGAGATACTTGAACTCCTCCACTTGAGGCAGAACCTCACCCTCGATCCGGAGACAACAATCAACCCTTTTCCAACTGAGGACCATGGCCTCAGATAGGGAGGTGCTGATCCTCATCCCAGCAACTTCACACTCTGCTGAAAACCGCTCCAGTGAGAGCTGGAGATCACAGCATAATGACGTCAACAGGACCACATCATCTGCAAAGAATAGAGATGGAATCCTGAGGCCACCTGGCTGCACTGAGAAATTCTGTCCATAAAAGTTATGGACAGAATCAGTGACAACGGGCAGCCCTAGTGGAGTCCAACTCCCACCATGAAGGGGTCCGACTTACCAAATGACCAAATCCAAACTTATCAAATTTGGTTCGCAATGTGAACCAAACTCTCGCACCACTTGTATAGGGACCGAACAGCCCATAGCAACATGCCCCCAATCCCATACTTATGAAGCACCCCCACAGTGTACCTTGAGGAACACAATCAAAAGCCTTTTCCAAGTCTACAAAACACATGTAGACTGGATGGGCAAACTCCCACAATGGCATATCTTACATTGGTTAAACAAAGACTGGCTTGATTATAAAACAATTTTGGTAACCCATAATCCTGCAGCTGGACATGGGCACCAGTGACCCCCAGGACCTGGAAAGGAAGAAGCGGGTACACATAATGGATGGATGGATTTTTGGCTGGGTGGATGTCACATTGTCCAACTCAGGCAAACATTCATACATCTCCCTACAATCACTGCAATATAAAAACAAAGCCTGAAGTTATTAAAGCCTTCTAATCATGTCCCAACTTGAAAGGTGTCAAGTTTTAAATTTTAAGATTGTTTTATATTTTGTCTTTGTTATGATGCGTTTGTATGGTGGAGAAGAAAGGAGTGATTTAGGTCACATGCAAATGGCTTGCTTGTCATATTTTCAGCATCTGTTGATCCATCTGGAGCTTACAGCAGAATAATAAGCACAAGTCTGGCTAGCGAGTGCCTTCGTTCAAAAAGGCGGCAAAGACATGCAGACAGCTAAAGGCGCCGTACCGCAGACAACAGAGAAATAATGCTGCAGTGCTGTACTCTCTGTTTCTTATACAGCTGAAGTGTCTTTATCATAATGAAGCAAATACTCAAAACTCCCAAATGATGAATTTGTGAATCTCACACTTTACCAGAAATGTATTACCTCAAGAATGCAGAAAAATGTTGTGTTCTAGTATGATGCTATTTCTTCCCCATGATGAGATGAGCAGGGAATGAAGTCTGTGCGCATTGTGTGGAAACCAAAATTAATTAAACGCGACTTTGGGTCGTGATCACACATGTCACGTTAGATTTCGGTGCGAGAATCCCGGCGCTGCGTGCAGGGCCTCGTCTAATTATGGAAAAGTTGTCAAGACTTTGGCGCTGCTGCTTGGTATCTGCATGGTACCCGCCTGAGAAACAACAGGCTGTTGGAAACCTGCACCCACCACTGCCTCTTAGGCTAAAACCTGTGCGACGTGCAAGCTTCACGGGCCGTCTGCGACACAGAGACGTCTCTCTGAGTTACGCACAGAATAATTCACCAGGATAGCTGAACAGTAGGACGCTGCAGTGCTGAGGTGGCTTCCTGCTAATGGTCCTCATCTAGTCTACTAGCCAGGCAGAGCACTGACTGTGCTGAAGACGTGAAGGTCACCATTTTATCCTACAAATCTAACTTATATAAGATATTTTAATACATGCTGTGTGCTTTTAGGTGTCCTGCTCCTTCCTTTTATCTCCTTTTGCTTCTCAGTCCTTAAAGGGTGAAGTAGATTTGGACTGTTTTTGAACCGAGCAGCTGGTTTTAGCTTATTCCTATTTTAAAACACAATCACGAATATGTGGGCTGAGATGTGAAACTGTAAAAATACATTTTGTAATGTCAATATTTATAGATTTACCACAAGTCCTCGTGACTGGTGGAACTACCCATATAAATAAAGATTAATGAAAAATAAAAACCAGGCACTAAAAGGTGTCAAAGAAAAGTCAGATGATTCAGTGAACTATATGCCTGTTTTCTCTAAACTCCAGCTTGGGAACAGTTGTCCATTTTAGGAGATAGTTCAGATTTTTTAAAGTCTGTGCAAATGTTATAAACATTTAGTTTCTAATCCGTTGAATATTGTTTCTTAAATTACCTCAATCTAATGATTTTTTAAAATCAGATTGATTATATAACAGCAGGTCAGAGAGAAAAATAGATTGTTTCAGTCTCAAAGATTTTATAATAATTCACATAAATGCTGTTTTATAAATCTATATATTATGATATCCCTGCCAAAAGGGCTCTGGGATGCACAGGAAGTGCTACAGGCAGCGATGTGCCAGCGCTGCCATCAGTACTACTTTATGCTCATAGATACCCAGAATTAATAGAATTAAATAACCATGTAAAATTGATGTCAGTGGGAAAGTTTGTAAATTAGCATTCACATGAACTACCATGAATTTTTTTGAAACTTGTTATCTTTTAAGACAGCACTTTGCTTTGGTCTTTGTCAAAACCAAACTAGCCGTTAGCTCGTCATTCCAGGCACAAACAATGTACGTTCCTCCAAAATAAGCCAAGTCAAGTGAAATTTATTCATAAAGCACATTTATAAACAGCAGCTGTTACCAAAGTGCTTAACAATGAAAACCAATGGCAGTAATTTCATGAAAAATAATACCAAAAACGAAAAGCATCAAAAGAAAAACATAAAATCACAGAACAATAAAAACTAAATCAAATCACACTGCGTTAAAAGTCAGAGAAAAAGGCTATTTAAAAAGCCATCTGCTGTAGGTGAGATATTATTTATTTGTAAATTTTCCATGGAACCCCGTGCAAAACATCTGAGCTACCACTTTAAACAGGAATTTTTTTTCCCTGAACTTTTTTGCTTTATTATGTACTTTGTATATCAGAAAAAACGACATAAAAGAAAAATCTAAAATATTTATTCACCTTAAAAATATCTCAAAGCAAAATAAGAATTCTGGACTAGAAGGACACATGGCAGCGTTCTTCTCTCCACCCTGCTCCGTCATGGTGTCTCCAGCCACAGGGAACTTGTTTGACAAAGTTCTGTTCTGCACGTCTGGAGCACATCAAGCCAAGGTTAGTCCTCCTGAAAGGTGGAGGACGAACACGCATTTGTCCTTTAATTGAGTTTTTGTGCAGCGACTGTTTCACATCACAAACAAGTTGATTTCAAAGCAGTGTAAGAAAGTTGCATGCTGCCTGCATTCCTCTCGTGTTTTCAGGTTTCTCGCAGCGATCGATGTGCTTTGACGGTTTAGGTGGCCAGAACAGAGCTTCACAGGTGCTCAGAGAGTCCTTGAAGCTTAAACAATCATCTGGCAGACAACTCAAACAGCTGCTGTTCAGGTATTCAGAACAGGTATTCAAGACCTTCAGCGCTATTCTTCACACTTTCTTAACTTGTCAAGGATTAGATCTTTGTGTGTTTGGTTACAAACGCTTCAAGGTTGTTTTTTTGCCCACAAGAATAAATAAACTTTTTTTATTTTCTTCTCAAACCCAGAACCTGCTCGCTGTGAGGCGACGGTACTGATCCACTGCTCCACTGTGCAGCTTCGAGACAAAACCACCGAAAACTGTGGAGGAGCACAAATCAGTCCGAACAAAAAGCAGCTGAATGAAACACAGATCAATAAAACGGCTGGCATTCTGGAGAACTAAACCGATTTTTACAGCGTGACAATATGAACCTCTCTAACACATCAATGTACTGAACATGTGTCTTATAAAAGTTCATTCCAGTGAACAGCAGGAAAAATAAAAGATTCAAGGCGTCGGTTTTATTTTTAAGAAGACTGGAAGGAAATGTTGGTAGTAAAATAAACAAGTAAATGTTATTTATAGTGTTTGTACTGATGCAATAACTGAACATGCAGCAGAAATATTAAAATAAAACCATTTGGAAAAGGTGACAACACAAACATTCATGGTCTTTGCTCAAGGTGGAGCAGTGGTAGAGCTGTTGCCTCTTCGTGAGAAGGTTGCCAGATCAAATCCGGGGCCTTTCTGGGTGCAGTTTGCATGTTCTCTCCGTGCATGCGTGGGTTTTCTCTGGGTACTCCAGTTTCCTCCCACAGACTAAAAACATGCATGTTAGACTGATTGATAACTAATTGTCTCTAGGTGTGAATGAGAGTGAATGGTTATTTGTCTCTATGTGTCCCTGTGATGGACTGGAGACATGTCCAGGGTGTCCCCCACCTCTCGCACAGTGACTGCTGGATACAAGTACTCTTGGCTTCAGACTGTAGCACGGACCGGTGTCAGTCCCGGAAGTGGTGCTATTGCATTCCGGAAATGAAGGGGGCGCTATTTTCATGATCGCTGTGGCCTGCAGACGGACCACTGTCAGCGCAAGTTGAGAGGTGGAGGCCACACAGTGGAAAACGCACGTCAGCAAAAGGTATTTTTACCTTCTTAAAACTTTTTTCATTAATATTGCTGTCCCCTACAGTTCAACATAACGGTATGTGAAACTACACTTACACTATCCTTTATTCTATTTATTTTATTTTTTTCATTCATTCAACCTTTATTTATACAGGCTAGCCTCGTTGAGTCACGGGGACTCATTTACAAGAGGGACCTGTCTCACTCACACCAAACAACCATCCACTCTCACACTCACACCTAGGGTCAATTTAGAGTCACCAATCAGCCTAACAAGCATGTTTTTTGGTCTGTGGGAGGAAACCGGAGTACCCGGAGGAAACCCACGCATGCACGGGGAGAACATGCAAACTCCACCCAGAAAGGCCCCGGACCGGGATTTGAACCGGCAACCTTCTCGCTGAGAGGCAGCAGCTCTACCAGTTGTGCCACCGTGCTGCCCAAATTTACTTTCTTAACAGTTTTATAGTGGGTTTTTTTATCATTAAATGTTAATCTTTTTTTATATATGTTTTTGTACACCAACATTTCTGGAAAGTCTTTTTTATTTTTATTTTAAATAAACTACAAGCTGCCATCATAGGTGGGTGTAGTACCCTCTACTTCAATATATTTTTAGTATATAAGTCAACAAACTAATGTTAGAAGAAACCTAATATAAACAACATTTACCTGCGTGTCATGTTTATTTATGGGTTAAAATAGGTTCTTCATTCAGTAAAGTTACTCGCATTAGGTTGCATATCAACAAAATCTACTAAAAAAAGTATTAACATATGGCAAAATAGTATATATATATATATATATATATATATATATATATATATATATATATATATATATATATATATATATATATATATATATATATATATATATATGTGTGTGTGTGTGTGTGTGTGTGTATGTGTGTGTGTGTGTGTGTCAAAAGTTACAGAGTAAATGGGGAAATCTAATTAATTAGTTAATACTTCCCTTTGGTTGTTTGAGCAATATTACTTTCACAATTTTAATTAATTGTTTGCTGTATAAATTTATTACCTGGAAGCCATTGTGACTCATAAAATTACTTGTTGAATCGTGCAAAACTGGAAGAATAATGTTAAAGAACATAAAGTGATTCATTTCAGACATGCCTTTTTTTAAACAAATCATTTGTATATTTCCTGATGTGTTATTACATTTTTGTTGTATGTTTGTAGCTATTACATTACACTGTGTCCTTGCTCTATTTTGAGTGGGAATGAACCATTTCTTGTTTAAACATATCTGTAGTTTATATATTTTAAATTTTATTCATTTCTTTTTGTTACTGCAGATTTCCATATCTTCAGATGTGGCCTACCCTGTACAGACACACTTTCATTGCCCATACTGTTTGTTAACCATTGACAGAAGGGACAGGTTTCTGAATCATTTGGTGAAACACACTATGACTGTCAACATGGTGTCCAGCTGGGCATCAGCACAGACTCCTGTCCAGCCACCAGATGCCAACTTGCAGGGAACACAGCCACCTGTCTGCTCAGAAGACATAATCACATGTTTCTCCACAGTATGCTCTCTACTTTGTGATGGAAGCGCCATTTGATTTCACGGAGGTAAGGAAACAGATGAGAGTGCATGCTTTCGGTTGGAGATTTCATTAAATCTGAACCTGTGATGTCCACAGAATGACATGATGACAATACGAAGATGGTGGACTCTCACTCTCCTGTGAAACTTCCCTGTGAGGTAATGATGGTGCACTGTACCACATCATGTTACACATAAGTCAGTTTTGTAAAGAAAATATTGAATTTGTCCTTTTTCAAAGGTTCAGAGAAGAACTACAAAAGGAGAGAAAGTGGAAAAAAGCTGATGAGAGGGCAAAATACGAGGTAAAGTTTAGTTCAAATTCATACATGTGTAGTTTTGAATCATGTAAATTGTATTATGTCCATTCACAATGCACTTTTATGCTATGCTTAATTTTTAAAATCTGAAACAAAATCAGTATAGAACAATTAAAAAGGTTGAAGCAGTTTTTCTGTTATTTGGACTTGGGTTCATCTTAGACTTTGAAAATACTTTATCTATATTTTTACAGACTCTGTGTGCTGATGACCACACCTATGCCAAAGTATCAAAGGCACAAATTGAGGTTAATTTTTAAAATGTACACATATGTGTACATTTTATGTACACGTGTGTGCTGAGCCCCCTTCTGTTCACTCTGCTCACATATGATTGTACAGCCACACATCCAGGCTGTCATATTGTTAAGTTTGCAGATGATACAGCGGTGGTGGGATGCATCACAAACAATGATGAGTCCAGCTACAGACAGGAGGTGGAACATCTGGAGAGCTGGTGCAAAGACAAAGGAGATGATTGTGGACTTCAGAAGGAATAAACACACCCATGCCCCACTGAAAATAGGTGGGTCTGCAGTGGAAGTGGTCTCCAGCTACAAATACTTGGGTGTACACATGAATGATAACCTCAGCTGGAGCAACAACACCACCAGCCTGATCAAGAAAGGTCATCAGAGACTCTACTTCCTCAGACGGCTGAGACGTGCTGGTCTGAGCAGCCCAGTTCTCACCTCCTTCTACAGGTGTGCAGTGGAGAGCATCCTGTGCTCCAGCATCAACGTGTGGCATGGAGGCTGCACAGTTGAAGAGAGGAAAGCTCTACAGAGAGTGGTGAAGGCTGCACAGAAGTCTGTTGGAGTCAGTCTCCCCACCATCACAGACATTTACACCTCCAGATGCAGGAAAAGAGCCACCTGTATCATGAAAGACCTCACTCATCCAGCACACTCACTCTTTGCCCCACTCCCCTCAGGACGGAGGTTGAGGAGCATCAAGTGTAGAACCACTAGACTGAGGAACAGCTTCTACCCTGAGGCTGTTAGACTCATGAATAAATAAAAATAAAATAAAAATAAACACTGCAAAATATCACATCATGCTGATGCTGATCTGTTTTCTTGTTGCTGTGTTCATCTGTGTTCATCTGTGACCATCTGCTCATACAAACTCATGTTCGTGCTGCTGTTTATTTCCACTATATTAGGCTTAGTGTATTACTAGTTGATGTTTTTCTTAGTTAATTCTAGATGTTATTACTGTTTTTCTCTTGCATTTGTTGTTGGATGTAACTGGGACCCCGTGTACATAATCTCGTTTTCATCACATGTACCACATGCGGTGCAAATGACAATAAAGACTCTCTGACTCTGACTCTGAACTATTAATTTATATGTGTATTTCTTTATGTGCAATTGACACTGAAACCATAAATGATTTTTTTAACAAGAAAAAATGTTTTGTTTCCACAGCATTTTCATGACAGTACAGATGGAAAGGGTATGATGCTGAGAGATATAAAGTGTTAATTATTGTTTTGCTGTTGTTACGTGTTCTTCCTGCAAACGGCATATATAGACTGTGTGGGCTTCACCGGAAATGGAAGATGAGGAGTCGTTACTACTCTGATGGCATACCTGGACACTGCCCTGAATGTCAGTACTGAATGCAAGGAGAATATTAGTTGTTTTACACTGTCCACACATTTCAGTTGTCACACATTGTTGTTCTTTTTTGGTGACATGTCTTTTTAAATCATTTCTGCTGAAGTACATTAGCCTTTTGAATTGTTCAGTCATCCTTTTGTTTTTCACAATGTGTTATTTAAACATTATGTACATTTTTGAGTGTTCCTTTTGTTGTAGTTTTGATTTACATTTTTTAGTTTTTTGTAGAAATGGTGTTGTTTCCAGGCAAAGTTACATTGTAGCTCTAATATATTAAAGAGAAAGTAGAACCAATAAAGTAGTTGTACATATATTGTAACAGCATTGTTTAACAATTGAATAACACCTGTTACAATTTACACACAGGCTTAATTTATGTATCCGGTGACTATTTAAAAATGTTTTCATATAGAATCAAATTTATTCATCCACAGTGAACCATTCTTGCAACGTCTACTGCCGGGATCCGACTGCTGAAGATCATTTCTTGACAAACATTCTAAAAACTACTTTCTCTCACTGAGTGTTAATTAATCCCTTTGGGTTTTGAAACAATTGGATATTTGAGCGCAGTTTATGAAGTTTCCAATGACACATTATGGTAAACAACGATAATATTTGAGCTCACCTGCAACCAAGCATATTATAGTTTTTGGAATGCAGCTCTGGCAAACCCACTACAGTATAGGGATAAGCGTGTGTGTATGATAATTAATGAATGGATAAATGTGTTCCTAATGTAATGTATTTGTCTTTAAAATATTAATTTCCATTAAAAAAAATTGTAATAGGGATAAGTGTGCATGTATGATAATTAATGGATGATAGTGTTCCTAATGTACATTTGTACATTATTTTATCAACTGAAGTTATTGAAGTTCCATGATTTGGTAGACTATAATATTTTATCAGTTATGTATAGGGCTCAAAATAATGCATTACCTTTAAATATCCAAATGCATTTTGTTAAAAGACAAAGTTGTTATAATCTTAAGGGGACAGAGATGTTTGTAAAACCACAATTCAGAACTAGTTTGAAGGGACGTTCTACCTCAATCCAGGGAATTAGATTATGGAATGGCTTGGAGAATGTAGTTAAAAATGCCAAGTCAATGTTTACATTTAAGAAAATGATCAAAATGAATTTGTTAAAAAAAATATATGACGTAATGTGTATTGTATTAGTTAGAAAATTAGAAAGAGTTAGTCATTTTGTACTGTTGGTGGAAGATTATTATTGTTTAATCTGATTGTTTGAAAAAAGGGGCAGATATAATAAGATTTATTCTTCTTTCTGCTACCTTTCATTTTTTTATATTTTGTACATTATCATTTATGGGATTGTCTTGTATTGTTTCTTTTGTAAAAAAAAAATGAACAAATTTAATAAACATAAACATTTGTCTTTAAAATATTAATTTCCATTTAAAAAAATTGTAATAGCACCACTAGCGCCTTTAAAATATTAACTTCCATTATTTTTTTTTAGAATAGCGCCACTAGTGCCTTTAAAATATTAATTTCCATTCATTTTGTTGTTGTTGCGTGTTTTAATAGCGCCACTAGTGCCCCCCTAATAGCGCCACTAGCGCCCCCTTCATTTCCGGAGTGTAATAACCACTTCCGGGACTGACACCGGTCCGCGCTACAGTCTGCAGCCAGGACCTTCTCCCGACCTCCGCAGCAAATACGCACCCTTTATAATCAATGACAGAATTTACACTGTCTCCGCACGGCGGCGGCGAGCTGCGGAGAGCGGACGGCAGTCCGTCAAAATTAGAAATTTTTCTATTTCTGCCGGATGACGGAGCTGTGCTGCCAAAAATACACTACACGCGTTGTTACATAAATGCCATTTTCTATATATTTTATTTATTTATTTATTTTAAAATATTGTACATTTAATTATCTCACTGTGTAAATTTCTCCAGCTCCCCGGGCGCTGACTACGGCTGCTCACTGCACCACCTGGTGGTGGTTGGGTTAAATGCAGAGACCAATTTCGTCTTCAAGTATGGGAACATACACAGATGTCAAAAATGTGACATTTATTTATTTATTTTATTTCATGGTACATTTATTTATGTACTTGGACATTTACATTCATTTATTTAATTTGTCACACCCTCCATTGTGTTGTGTTCCAGCTGAAAAGCTTTAAAGAGGGCTGTTTTTTTTACTAGCTTTGCTAAAATCCAATTGCTGTAAGTGTGAAAGTTTTTCACATCATTTTTAATTTATGTTTTCTATGTCCATAAAAAGACTCAGAGTCACAGCGCACTCCTCCCAATGAAGCTGCAGGTTTCAAAGTATTTTTTGTAAAAAGGGTAGTTTGTTGATTATTGGCACTAAAGAAAAACATTTATATAGATTAATGTCTGTACCCTTAGGCAGTGTTGGTTAGCTGACAACAAGCAGCTCCATGGTAGCTGAAACAGAAAAAAAGTGTAAATAAAAAATTAACGAATTAAAGGAGACCAAATTTTGGTTTCATAAATTTTTATGGTATGTCTGTGGGCTATCCAGACCATGTTCATTCAATTTAATACACAAAATAATTCTTAGATAATAAAATATCCCCTTTTTAGTTCTGCCTTTTCTCATTTCCGTTCTGAACAGGCTGTTTATGATAATGAGCTCTGAAGGCCACGCCCTTCAAAAATCTGTTTACATTAACTCCGCCCTCCAAAGGGTTTACGTTAGCATTTCTTGCACTTTAGAAATGGCTAGTGCTAGCTTAAGATAACTTACCGAAAGCCGTATGCGCGCGCCGCCATTTGCTGCACCTGTTAGCATTAGCCCACCCGAATCCGAGGCTAATGTTAGCTCGTTCCTCCTCCGCCCGCTTAGCTCCGCTCGTTGCATGCGGCGCTTTGGGAGCGATCGCAGACACATACACAAAGTTCACCGAGTGTTTCCAGATAATTTATCCGTATGAGGCAACCTCTGATCGGAGCACGGTCCTCAAAAGCTAGCAGCTCCCGGCGGCAGATGGTCCCTTCGCCGGCATGTCCAATCCCCGCCCGCTTTGCTCCGCTCGTTGCATGGTCAGGCAGCGGTGATCTGCTCGTTTTACGTCTGCCGGCTGCTCGTTGGGAGCGATCGCTAATACGCTAAAAATTGAACTAAAACGTAAAAATAACAATTATACTTTATTTATAAAGCCATTTAAAACAACCACAGCTGCAACAAAGTGCTGTACACATGAAATTAAGAACATTTAAACAAAAGATGAGATGAAATCAGGAAAAACAACCGTCACGTCTTTTATACTGAAGTGGGTTGAGCCTAACCAGGGGTTGCTAGGTGAGGGGCTGGACTCAGGTTTGGGGTGGGTTGTCCTACGGCTTGTGACGTCACAAACCGCAGGATTTGAAAACGAGACATTTATATCCCTGAAAAATAAATCTACTTAGAGTAAATATATCACTGGGTGCATTTCTTTGGCCCTAGGACTGTTTTTTTAAGAAGTAAATACCCAAAGTAGAGTAAAAAGAAAACATTAAAAAGTGAATTTTGCATCTGTGATCCCCTTTAAGTTAAAAAAGCTATATAAAATGTATTGTTTTTGCTTTTCTAAAAGTTGTAACTAAAATCTAAATGTAATTATTTTTTATTACCTTTAATTTAGGTAAAATCCCATTATAAAGAACTCCTGAAGGCAGCATAAACATGACTTTTAGCTGAATACAGTTCGTGTTATCATTAACGCAGTATTATGTCTGGTTCTGTCATTTTAGCTGATGCAACTTGATAAATAATTTCTTGGCTTGCAGTGCAAGGACATAAACTTTTGTATTTACATTTCTCAGGGTACTACATTTTAACAAGCAGGTCAAAAGGCAGACGGAAATCAATGCTTCTGATTGAAACGCTATCTGCGACACAAATGACCCATGGAGGGGCATTTATGTTTGGGGAGTGGGACACCATTTCTGGCCTGGACTCTTCAGCTGGCAGCTGGATGGTGTCGACATCGAGACATATCGATCATTAGGACTGTGCAGTGGTTGCCTGAGGCTCATTTAGAGGCTGGGAGGTTCAAATAAATGGGGGGAACCAAACAAGCGTCTCTGAGAATAATGCCCTGGGTGGGGTGCCCCACACTGACGGGTCTGTTAGCTCACTGGGTGTATTGACAGGGCTGGGCAGTGGGCCAGCCAGGGTCTCTGGTCCTGACTGTCTGCCTGGTTATTGATTAAAACATGAAAACTGCTCCTCGGTTTATTTCAGACAGTAACAGACTGCTGCATTGTTCACTTTGATTCATCTGATGCCTTGAACTAATGAAACCTTTGATAAGGTCATTAGAAAAATCCAAGCAAATAGGTTCTTATCCTCGTTTGTGTCACCTTGATTTTATTGTTTTTATAACACTACTTTTATTTAATCACTTTTTATTGTTGTATATTGTCTGTCTGAAGAAGATCTTTCCTGAAAATGACTCATTGAGACAACCTGTATAAATAAAGGTTGAAAAAATAAGCTGCATGTGTGGAACTGCTCGATGGTTGCCATATCTAGTCAGAATGAACCCTCCTGGTGTGTTCATTCCTGGACGACTAGTTTCAAGTTTTGAATCAAACTTAACGGCTTTAATATATCTGATCTTAAATCCATGTTGTACTTAACATCTAATGCTACAGATAAAGCGCATCAACTTACGTTTCTATAAACTGTATAAATTTAGACTTTCTGTTAGACGTCACAGATCATGCAACTCATTTTGAAATAAAATTGAACTTATTCTTTTAACATAAATTCATACATAAAACACTCCTGTTTAGGAACATTTGTGTGTCTACTCAAAAATCAAATGCACCTAAGGGTGTGCTGAATAATTATGTCCAACTGCTGCAGTCACTTTCATACACCTACTGTCTCACAGTCACTTAGAAATGGGCCATTTTTGACCAGGAACAGCTCAGATGTACAAAATGTTAATTAAAGATCCCACATTTATTGAAAATAATCAAAACTTGAATGTGCCTGTTATGACTCATGTGGACAAGTCATCTGATAATATTTAAATATAGAGAACTTCTGAAAATGACAGATTTGAGCTGAACACAAGGAGATGGCTAATTTAGTTTATACTGACAACTGGACGCTAGATGGCGCTAGAGCATTACAATACTTTAACACGACGTCTTGAAAAGTGGTTTGCATTAAAGCAAATGAAATGAATGAATAAAAACAGTGTTTAAAAACCAACACATAAGACTTTTAAACAACTTTATTTGGCAATCGGTTTTCTTATCTAAGCGTTCAGCAGACACAGGCAGTGAATTCCCATCACAGTACAATCAAAGAGACTTCCCCAGATATTTTAAATACCGTGAAAACAACCATTTGTGCAATACTTTACAGTTTTGCCAACTGATCTTCTTTGTGTTGTCAGCATTTGTTTTTAAAGTGCAGGAAAATATCACCATGTCTTTCAATAGCAGTGCACATGGGTTTTCAGGGCTCTTGTGGTTTCTGAGGATCAAAGTTTGCAGGACTGCACAGCCATGCAGTCCTCCGGCCAGCGGTACGAGGCCACAGCGAAGTCATCGTAGTCGGTGCTGTAGCAGATCGAGTGAACGTAGGCTTCTTTGTCAGATGGCTCGGGGCGAAGGGTGGCCATGTTGTGCTCATAAGCATACTCCATTATCTGTAATCACAGGCAGTCAGAAGTGACACTTCAGCTGGTGTGACACAGTGTATCACAATAAGATTCAGGTTTTAGACCTGTGCTCTCACCCTAACAGCCAGCTTCAGAGAGACGTCCCTGATGGAGCTGAGAGGAGGGTACAGTCTTCCCTCTGTAAGGTCCTTCTCTGTCACCAACTGAGCCAGAGCCTGAAAAATGGTGTTGAAGCAGCTCATCATCATAATGAAGGGAACACAGCACGTCAGAGGAACTACTTTTATTTTACAGCTGATTTTATATATATATATATAAATTCTGTGTAAAGTCAGTACATGTAGAAAAACAAGCAGGTAGCTAATATCACTTTAAGAAGCACAGTACAGTATATTCATAGCTAGCTTGCTAGCTTAAAAGTAGCGTTATAAAATGAAATAAAAACATG
>JBBPBX010004855.1:59590-74570 GCA_038048925.1 Garcialebias charrua
CACACACACACAAAGCACGTTTTATATTGGTGAGTTATTTTGATGAAATGGTCGATGTCTATTATTCAAGTTTATTGCTAACATATTATATTATATAATATATATGTGTATATAATATATACTGTAATACTGATAGCAATAATATTGTGCATCCCTACTGGTGAGCTTGACCACATAGTCCGTTAGTGTCCACAAACTTCTCAGCCCTTATCTCCAAGGGACGTGTCGTCACCAGGTAAAAGAGGCTTTGATTGTATGCTGAACGTGCCAAAGTACAGCTGGACCTGTTTGGGAAAGGTGCCACTCTGTTTGTTTCAAAATAATTAACTTCGGTTAACTTATCTTTCATTCTTCCTCCTCCTATTTCTTCTTTTTCCCTTTTGCCAGTAAACTTCAAGTAAATGTGCCAACAGTAAGTTAGACCCTAACTGTCTGTTTGTTTTTAATTTGAATTCTTGTCAAAGTAGTTAGTAAATCAGAGCTAATATCGATACAAATGTTTAATGTACTTTTATGATTATTTCAATAAAAGGTCTATTTTCTGGTGGACCAACATAAGTTGAAGTCTCTCGTGGAATTACATTTTTGTCTAATCACTTTAAAGCAATTTAATACCGGAAAAAAGGTGAACTCACGAATGAATTTGGGTCAGGTCAAGTCTGCTCCAACTTCTCTAAAATATAGGTAAGTCAGTAAACTGACCAATAAGTCCTATAGTATTACACTACTCAAAACCTCCACATATTTACGAGATGTTTTCATACTTGTTGATGAATAATCAAGTGATGAACGTCAGTTGGTTTCTATAATCAAAGTCTTATGGAAGCAGTAATGGTGTGGCATACTTTGTTTTTTATTAACTTCTTTTTGGCTCAGACATTATTAAATTGTTAATGAAACCGAGTTAAATAACATTTTGTTGTTTGATCTAGTTTTTTATTTTCTGACCTTAAGACCAAGTTATTATGTCCTGACATATAAAAAATGTGTACAATGGTGGTGATTTATTTTTTCTCTGAGTGCAAAATGTGAGTGTACCAGTAAATATAACTTAAAAAGACCCCAGGCAAGTTTTTAAATATCAACTCTACCCTTTTCACTCTGTTATGAGTCTTGTGAAGGGCCTCATTGTGCAGGACTGTTAACTCATGATGATGAGCTGCAGTCACAAGACGCTCTGCTTTAATTGGAAAGAATGCTGCCTCTGCCCAGGCAGCAATCAGGATATTTCACAGGCTATTTGCGTACTTTTGGAGCTCAAATTAGTTTTCCCCAGATACCACTGCCCTGGTATTCTCTTTAAACTTTTGACCTCAGCAAAAAGCCATTTGACTTTAATTTAAGATCAACGAGGAATAGATCTTCAAACTAATATCCTCTGTCATAAACAGTGCATCACAATCTGTATGTCAAAAACAGACAACAATTTAATGCAAGGCCTAGAGCAAAAGCAGGACTAATGTCTTTAATAGGTGTGACGTAAAGGATGTTCTGGGATAAATATTTATAGAAATAATCTTTGTCATGTGTGACATTTGGTGCTGATTTTGACATGGAGGTTGGATTAACTGACCTGCATAATAGTTGATCCCTCGTATGAAATATTCACCAAAAAAGTTTGTAAGAATAATAAATAAATAAAAGCTTTAAATGATCAAGTATTGTAATCGTAAAGGGTGTTTTAGCTCTTTTTTTATGTGATCTTCATGGATTTGGTAAAAATGATTTGAATATCTGGGTTAATTATGTTTTGCTTCTCGCAGATGACGTGGTTCTTTATCTGACTATCACTTCGAACAATGAGTAGGTATAAGTAGGCTAAGTCATTTGCAGCAAAAAACTAAAGCAGACAGGCATACTCCGACTCCGGTTCCATTTAATTTTTTAGGTTGCCTTATCATCCAAGAAAAATGTTTTAATCATACAATGTGTGTTGAAGAGATAAGTAGTAGATTTTCTTTGAACACCAAACCTGCATTTTTCAAATGCACTGTTTTAATTTTTCATCTCAGAAAGCCTGCACCCAAGGTTGCTGTGAATAAAGTGATTTATTATTCTTGCCACGGTGAGTCTTCTAAACACAAGAGCTTGACTGATTTAGAAAAAAAAAAAAAGCTAAGTTCGACAAATTACAGCTGCATTCATGGATGTTGCTGATGCAGTTATACCAGAATCAGACCTTAAAGCCATTTCACTCCACATTTAATGTTTTTATCAACATACAAAATGCTTTAAAGAAAGTCTGAGTCAAATTCATTGTTGGGGATTTAGAGCAGTCAAACCAACTTTTTAAAAAAATAAATCACTAAAATTATACAACCCAAACTTATTAAGTGAGTAGATAGATTTAGTACAAACCTCTGGCAAGTTTACCTAATTTTAAGAGTTAGTTCCAAATTTAGATACCATCTCTCCTCAAAGCCAAAAGTTATTTTTACACCATACTTCGATAATATTACTGGTTATATTCATCCATTCCAACACCGTTGATATAATTTCACGCTGGTTTTTATCCACAAACTGTCAATAAATGTTACATGCATGGTGGGTTTAACGTAAACTGTTTTTTGTGTGGGGGGATTTCGGCACGGTAAGAACTACCATTATTTTAACCAGGGTTGGTACATGTTTATTATTTTAATTTCTCACCTCTCCTTAATATAGGGTACACACTTATTCTACATCTTTATTGGCACTAATGAAAATTTGCATAAAATGACATTAATTTTTTGAGCACTAGGATGACTGTCAGAAGTAGGAGTTAATAAAAACCCATCATAAAAAATAGAAGGTGGTTTTAATGGCTCTGATTCACCAGGTATAATTTAACCTTGCAAATTTCATTTGAGGCACCTTCATCTTCTCTGTTTCACTTCCCCTTAACATCTGGCTCCAAACTGGGTCCATTTAGGCCCAACGTCACCAAGCAGGACTGGGATGAAGATAAGTTCATGGATAGGTCTGGTCCTTTCCAGACTACAAATGATCCAAACAAAACCTCAGGATTGCCTTTTAGTCCAACATAGACCATCTCCTCCGTTGTTGCAGGTCCAGTCTGTTTTCATAACCACGTGTTCACTGAGCAGAAACTTGAGGATACAGGAACTGCCTGAAGGTGATCCAGACCTCTCCGATTGTACATTTAATCCTTCCTTAACCTTCCTGTGATTCTACTTTAATGGTTCAAAGCAGTGATACAAACAAGACTTCAAGGCTTCTCCATGTTGTTCAGGGTGGAAATGTACCGTCATTAAAGCAACCATTGACTTGAGAGAAAGGAAACTTGCGTTTTTGCTCCCAAGGGTTCACATCAGAACGTCCATGAGTATTTAATTGGGTTATTTTTGAATAGTCGTGATAGTTTCCATATGTTGATTTAGCCACTGAAGCATTTGAAAATGTCATGAGACATTCTTATCTTGCCATCATGTGGGATTCAGCCCTGAGCAGCTTCCACGTCTTCCTGCTCTGCGAACACAAACCCCTCTCTGTTGAAGTTATCGTTTGAGACACAATGGAGTCACCTGTCCTGTCACATACACGTGTTCCCTCTCACATTCCCTACAGAGTACGCAAACAAGCAAACACAAACAACTCCAAGCACTGCCACGAAAACTCAGTTCAAACGCCATGATCTCATTTTTTTAATCCAAGGATGTAAACAAGCAATCATCAAACTTTTAAATGTTTTCCTAATATGAAATACACCTTTTTCTACTTATCAGGTTTGCTAATAAGAACAGTAAATAAGTAGAAGTAAGCTAATCTGCAATTAGTGGGGTGCGCCAGCAGTGCTTTTGCTTTTGTGCTCGCTGCATGTACAATATGTGTCCTCAAACACATCTCAGAGTCACCAGTGAATCACCAGAGCATATTGTCCGTCCCTGTTGCCTCAATGAAGCAAGGAAACAAAACCAGCTCTAAAAAGGCAGAGAGAGGCAGATGTCGGGTGAGAGACTGAATGGATGAAGGTGACAAAGTGGATAAGATGAGCAGAAGGGAGGAGGGAAGTCAGTGAATAGCAGCGCCGCAGAAATGAGACGAGGTAGATGGAAGAGAGAAAGGGTTAATTATAAATACATGTATAGGCACACTCAAAAAATTCAGTAGCATTAAAAATAATAAAAATAAAAACCGTAGTCCTGTTTAAATAAGCGTTGTGGTGATTTATGGTGAATGGAGCTTATTTATATAGCGCTTTCCAGCCCCCTATGAGGGGCTCCAAAGCGCTTTACAATACCAACCATCCACCCATTCATCCACCCATTCATACACCGGTAGCGGCAGACTGCCATGCAAGGCGCTTTCCAGTCCTACTGGGAGCAACTCGGGGTTAAGTGTCTTGCCCAGGGACACAACAACACATGGTGTGGGGAACCAGGAATCGAACCTCCAACCTTCCGATCGGGAGACGACTACCATTACCACTATGCCACGGCCGCCCCTATTTATTCAATAATGTACATTATTTATGCATCATTTTTATTGCTTGTGGGGGTGAAGGCAGGCATTAAAGTTGCTGCCTATGGAGAGCTATTTAATTCAAAATTAAATAAATAAATAAAGTGTTATTTAGGCCCTGTACACACGTAGCCTGGTGTTTGAAAAACGAATATCTGCGCAAAAAAATATCTCCGTACATACATGTTCGGATTTTTAAAATGTTCGTCTACATGTCCCCGTTTATTTTCACCACAGAGTGTTGTAATGAATATGCCGAACCCATAGGTGGCAGTGTAGTGCAGTCACAACCCTTCAAAGCAACCACAACTTCCTGTTATTATTATTATTTTTTTCATTCGTTTGTGTGGACAGACCGCGAGGTTGAACTACTATTAAATACCGTGTTGGAGTACAAAGTTAATAAAACGCAGGAAAATGTTGACTGGGAATCATGTCCGACTGGGAATTATGTCAGAGCAGGTATGTTGACATTTTAGCGCTTTTTTTAGAGCATTATGTGACGTTAGCGCCGCACGAGCTGCCGCAGAAATACGCAAATGTCCGGTTCTGAAAGTCCACACGCAACCCCGAAAGCGGAGAATTCTCAAATCTCCACTTTGGTCAGAGTTTTTTTATTATTTGTTTATAGTTACATCAACCGGAGTTCACGTGTGGATGAACGGCCAAACCGCATGATAAACTATTCGGTTTTACTGATATCCGGCTACGTGTGTACAGGGCCTTAAATAAATAAATGGTGTTATGAAAAGACCCGCCCCACTGTGAAAACCCGCCCCCTCGTTTGAATATAAGAACATGAAATAAAAAGAGCTTAAAATGAAAAATGGGGTAAAAAAAATGTAAGCCCCTGAAATGTGTAAAGAAGCTTTACAAAATAAAAGTGTCACAAAATAAAACTCCGTTATTAAATAAAAAAAAATGAATACATCTCGAAATAAATCAAATATAAATTGTGAAATAAATAAAACATAAATCTTGAAATAAATAAAAAATAAATCGGAAAAAATAAACATTTCTATTTAAACGTTTTATTTCATGGGAACATTTATTTATTTAATGGAATATTTATTAATAATTTTTAAATAACACTGTTTATTTATTTATTTTTGAATGAAATGGCTCTCCATAGTGTTTATGTGTCTGTTACCAAAATATCTCATGAACCACTGGATGAATTTCATGAAACTTTCACAAAGTAATCATAATACGTTCATCTACAACTGACTACCTTTAAGAGTCAACCTAATGGTCGTATTAGTATCGTTTAAGAGTCGGATGCATAGGTAGATGTGGATGCTTTTAATTTTCAAAAATGAATCGATTTGGTTGAATCAAAATGGATTTAGGCCTAAAATTAAAATAAATAAAAAAATAGGTGAGGGCGGGAAACGTAGCTAAAAACAACAAGAACGGTAAAAATTTGGAAAAAAATGTGAAAGTTCCGAAGTTTAGATAAAAAGTGATAAAAGCTCTAGTTTATATGCAGATATGTCTTTGTTGTTGCTGAAAACAAACACTAAGGCAAGGTTATTTTTAAAGCTAAAAGGACCACAGAGTTTAAAAAAATAAAAAGCTTTAACATTATTTCCTGCGTTCTGTCACCCAGGGATAATCATGTGACCTCATGTGTCCCGTTGTTACCACGGCAACAAACGACCCATCCCAGAGGAGCAGCTGTGGTTTGCGTTCTCCAAAAGCTAAAGGTGCACCTATGAACTCTGTCACCACGGCTTCCCCACAAACCTTCCTGCCTCTCAGTTACCAAGTGTCGTCTTTCATCTTTACCTCCTTTCTTCTCTCCTTTTTTAAAATTCCCTGCATCGTTTTTAAGTAAGATGCTAAATCAAAGAGTGTACTTTTTTCAACTTTGTCTAATATTTTCCAAGTGACAGACTAATGCATCCATTGTTATGTTTGCTAAATTCATCCCTACAATTCATCTCAATAAAACATCTTAGACGTGCGTGCTGTGAACGATATTGCTCACTTACACACAAGAAGGCATAATTTATATTCCTCTGTTCCGCTCCATCAATATCACTACGCTGAGTTTAGCTGGATGGCGGAGTGATGTATAAGTATAGGGTTTTCTCTGTTCAATACCTTCCTTTACTCACTGAGTCATCTCATTGATTTCCTCAAAAGCTGTGCAAGAATTAGATAAGTTTAAAGGACACATCCTGTTTACACAGCCCAGAGGGTAAACACAGAACACGGTGATTAAAAAGGTAGAACAAAGTTACCTGTAATCTATTTTTCATCAGTTACCATTGAGCTCCGGTTTTTGGAAACGTTGCCAAACTTTTGTTCACAGCTTATAAAATAAGAATAATTAATGGGGATGTGGAGCGAGTGTACTTTTTTAAAAATATACTTTGTGAGTCACGCTCTATCAGTGATGCATCTTCTGTATTTTTAAACGGAGACGCTCAATTCATGCTGAGTCATCAAATGTAAATATAGCATGACTTTGCAGCACTATGAATACATTTCAGTTTGAAGTTTTTGGTAACTTTAAAAATAAAATAGAAATACCCTGATGCAGTGTGAGAAAAGCTCAATTTACTTTATTTTTCTCCTCTTTCTTATAAAAAAAGTTACTTAAAACACATATTACGGTACATGTTTTTTTGGCCTCTTAAGGACCTTTCTCTGAGAAATTATTCTCTTTACCTCGTTTCAAGTTTTCCACCATTATTTATGTTACTTGCTTTTAATCGGCTTTACTGAGCAGTCTGGTGAGGCTAGTTAACTAGGTTTATTTTTTTAACTAGCAATAAGCAAGCTAATGTATAAGGAGCCATATTGGCAGGACATGACCATTAAAATATATTTAAAGCCACATACCCATCCCTTCTTATAGCAAAAAAATTAATTATAATTATAATCCATCCAAAGGGTTTTGTCACCGATGGCTTCCTGTTGCGTCACTCTTTTGTTGCCAATCAACAGCATCTGTTTTCAGATTATTTTCCAAGAAAATCTCATTTTAATTGGCAGCTGCTTTTACATGTGTTCTTCTCCAGACTCTCCTGCATCAGGCCAGGTGTTTCCAACATGATGCAACCCTGCAGCAAGTGAGCTATTATTGCAACTCAATACTGTGGGTTAACCTGACAGCACCTGGCTATTTCACAATACGAAGCTGTCTTCCACACAACGGAGTAAAATTAATAGAATATGAAACTTTATAGCTAGTCACCTATAGTAAAACTAAATGTGATGGATAGGTTCCTATGTGGTTTTAAAGATTTGTTTTACATGCAATTCCTAACAGTGTTGCTTGTCCATCCACAGAACATGAATCTAAAACATCTAAAAACAAAATTAAAGGTTCAGTCTGCAGTTTCTGTAGAACGTAGCACTTAGAAAAATTTTCAACAAGGAAAGCATTCTGATCCCTCCCCCTCAGAGCCATGTATGGCTCTGCTCCCCCTTGCTCTTGCTGAAATTCAGCTATGCCTCCTTAGCTCCGCCCCCACTGCATGTCCTGTCACAGCCGCTGCAAAGTTCTGTGTTTATATGTTAATAAAACGTTCTAAAAAATTAAATAAAAACATGGAGCGCTGGTCCAGCACACCAGAACACCATGAAATCTGCAGAGCCTCACGCAGCCACGTTGAACCAGAGTTTAGTTCGCTCGTGACAAATTCATTCATGCATAGGCGTAATTTACACGGGGGTTAGGGGGGTTTTGACCCCCCCAATAATTTGATCCGGTCATTTAACCCCCCCAATAAAATGAAATCATTTCGTCATTATACATATCTTACATCAATAATTGATTTTCTTTATTCATTCAAATTTTTTAGTAAAATTGCTGCATGTTTTTAACAAACTCCCTGAGGACTGACCCCCTCCCATGCAAATAATTTGGTATCACCCATCTCACCGGCTACAGGAAGTCACGTGAGTCACGGAGCTGCTCATGAAGTTGCCCAGAAGTTTCTACATGCATGTGTTCGAAAAAGGCCTCCTTTGGTCGGACTGACTCTGTCGCTGCCCGCCCCTTGCTATGGATGTAGCTGCTATTAGCTGTGAGGTTCGCTGTTTTTGTTTGCAAGATACCACTCATAAACCACACCGCGGATTTTTAAATCAAGCTGATTTCACATTTGGTTCAGCTCAGGAGCCCATCTGCTGTAGTGAGGTAAGAAATATATTTTTTAAGCGTTTATTTAACTAAATTTAAAGAAACAAAGCTCCGGTTTGACCCGCCTGGCGCCTGCATAAAATTCAGCGAACTTTTTTTTTTTTAAATCCAGCTGATTTGAACATTTCGTCAAACTCAGGAGTACGTCTACTATCACCCATAAGTCAGCGAAGAAATACTGTATATTTTTAAGCGTTTATTTAGCTAAATTTAAAGAAAGAAAGCGTCCGGTTTGACCCGCCTGGCGCCTGCATAAAAATCAGCGAACTTTTTTTTTTAAATCCAGCCGATTTGAACATTTAGTTAAACTCAAGAACACGTCTTCTATAAAGTCAGCTTAGTAATATATTTTTTCTCGCAAAGAAATAATTGTTTTTACCGTGTTTCTTTGTGAAGTTCTTCGTACTAGCTGGGTCCTGTCGCCGCCATCTTGATCAGGACAAAGCTGACGCGTCGCGTGGAGATGACGCGTATACAGCAAGAGAAATTGAATATGATGTCCCATTAAGTAAAGCAGAAATAAAAATAATTGTTAAAGATAAAATAAATGATATGTGGCAGGAGAGGTGGGATTTAGAGGAAAGAGGAAGACATTTACATAACATACAGAAGGAGGTACTCCTAAGTGACGATAGTAGTTTAATGTCTAGGAGAGAGGAAGTATGGATTAAGTTGAGGATTAATAATAATAATAATAATAATAAATTCAATTTATACCGCACTTTTCATTAATAAAAATCTCAAAGTGCTTGGGCACACTACATTAAATAGTGGTCTAAAGATAATAGGAAAACATCCATCAGGTGACTGCTCTAATTGTGGGGTACTGGAAGGAGTGGAACATGTGTTGATTTATTGTAAGAAATATAATAAAGAGAGGAAGGCACTGGAAAGGGTAATGGGGAGTTCGGTGACAATGGTTACTTTATTGAAGAAAAATCAGTCACAGGTTATAACTAAAGCATTTGTTAAATATTTGAAAGTTACAAAATTAGCTGAAAGGATTTAATTTTATTTTAATTAATTAATTAATTAATTTATTTATTTATTTTTTGTTGAAAGTAGACTCTTGAATTACATCTCCGTCCAGTTGATGGCGGTAATGCACTGAGTTTGTAAACTGCCAGTAAACACCATCGAAGAAGAAGAAGAAGAGATGACGCGTATTAAACACTGAAGCGTATAGTGTACAATTTTTTCGTGTTTATTGTTAATCACAACCCCCCCAATGTTAGACCTAAAGTTACGCCCCTGCATTCATGTCCTCATTGTTTCAGTCATGGAGTCAGCGGAGGAGGAAGTGATCACTTGACTTTTGGCAAAAACTAAAGAAAACTCCAGATCAGGGATGAAGAAGGGGAATTTAATACATTTGTGTCACATGCAAAACAGTTCTGCATCGCTTTGCAATCCTTTGAACGAGAATGTGCACGGCCGCTGGGGCTGGGACAGGCGGGGGCGTGGGTTAGGAGCGTGAGAAGTGAGAAGCTCTGTTTTTATTGGCTGGTTAACGGCGGGTCACTGTGGGTTATTAGAAATGCTTTTAGTAACATCTGGAGAAGCAAGGGGACTATAGTTTTTTCAGAGATTACTTTGTCTAACATCAGTCTGTCAAAAGATAGTGACAGAGTGAAGAAATACATTAAAAATACATTTTTAGAAAACTTACGGACTGCACTACAGAAACTGCAGACTGCACATTTAAGTTGAAAAATATAAAAAGTTGACAATATAAAGCACCTTTAACACGAGGAGTAAGAAGAACGATGAAGATGGGGGTTGACTGACTGCAGAGCACCTGTTCAGAGGAAAGACACAACCTTCCAGTGTCCCATAAGCTTGAAGCAAGAAAATATGGAAACGGAAAAACCGGTGTGGAGTACTTGGATACTTTCAGAGGAAAATTGTCGTTAGCAACTCCTTGGGGATGTGATGCTGCTGTTATCTGCCTCGAGAGTGATAGTGAACTTGTTTGTGACCATAATTTTCCACTAAATATAGCCACACTTAAGTTGTTTATTTGCCTTAAGTGAAATCATATGTTCCTGTCTATGTCACCGGTTGTTACATAAACTTACGCATTCCTCCAATCACATGTCTAACAAGGAGGATTTGTGTCTGATGCTGTTATCTTATATGGTAATAATCCAGATACGTATATGTCGATTACTAGACATTAGGTTTGTGGGCCTTCAGGGGTGCATGCTTGCACTAGCTAAATATACATTAGACCTGATTTGACATCAAGAACAATCTTGGACCCAAGATTTAGGGGGGCCATTATTGCTTTGTGTAGTACCAAAACCTTTCTAAATAGCCTGACCGTATAGTGAAAATAAATGGTTATCAGGAAACGTGATCAGACCCAAAGGGAAGAGGAAACCAGAGCATGAAAAGGAGAGCACAAGGAAGGAAGGAGCATAAAATGTGTTATCCTGGAGGTGAGCACGGAAACGCAGATCCCACTAAAATCGGTCATGAGAAGTTTGGATCAAAATACCATAACCTTGGGGAAAATATTACATTTTTAGTATAACTAGTAAATATATATTTTTTTTGGGAGAAACAAAAGTTTAAAATCATGGCAACCTTGAAGATTTTACACACAATGGTGGCCGACAACATCAAGAAATTTCAAGTTTATTCTCTTGAATTACAAATATCCCTGTTTTATATGACACTGCAGGAGCCCCAGTATTACAATGCCACATAGAAAAAAGTAAAAAAAAACGTCAGGGAGTTTGACCTAGTTTACTACAATATTAGTAGTTAGTTACTACTACTGTATTAATAATCCAGCTGAAATATTGAATAAATTAAGTATTAGTAACAATCACAGATGTGTTTGTGTTTGATGATATTTAGAGATTTAGGAGAAGGGATAGATTCACTGAATTTGTTTACTTACCGGTACTATATTTAGAAAATGGTGCTAACTGAATACATTTTTAATTAAAAAACCATCAACTAATGCCTGACAATCTTTCTTTTTTCCTTTCTCATTCTGAAATGGGAACATTTGTTTGTGTATCTTGAGTTTATCTCCTCCCTGTGTTAACATTTAGCACAAGTACATAAAAGTTTAACCTGAAGTTGGAAGTATTATGCCAAATACAAAGTTTAAAATTAATTTTACGTACAAACTTTACTGTACAGTGAACAGCATCTGGGGAACCGAGTCCAGACAATGTCAGATGCTATTCTCTGGCCTTGTTTTCACACAACAAGATAGTCTATATCAGATGCACTGTCAACAAGAAAATAACCCAAAGATGAAAGGTAATGTGGCACCTGGGTAGAGAGTAAAATGACCTGACATGATACAAACACTGCGTCTGTCACAGTCATGGTTTATTATTTAAGAAAAAAAGCCATATTGTTTGTTAATCCTGGAAATAATTTTAAGATTTTGGAATTAAAGAGGAACTAAACCCAGGTTGAGACGGTAACTACTTCCCCTAAGCAGATCCAAAATCACCCTCAAAATGGGCGTGTCGAGAGACAAGGAGGGGAGGAGGTAGAGTTGTGCTTTTGTCCACGCCTCCACCAGCAACAACCTAAAACAAATCAAACCTCTAGCCAACAACATACACCAAGCAACAACAAAGGATAAACATGTAGATGTATTTATCTCTTCCACCCATTCCATCCAAAACCAAAGGCTTAAAAAATGAAAAAATGAAAGAAAGAAAACCGCTTGTCAGGAGTGAAATGTGGCACTTATAAGGTATGGACTGCTGCAGGACCTTCTCATCTCTGCAGGGGATTGGCTCTGCTTGAACCACCTTTGTGACGTCACACATGAGCAGACATGTCACACATGAGCGTTTGGACAAATAAGAAAATTAAGGTGCAATTCCTCTGTTCAATCCATAGGTGTCACCGTAAACACGTTTTTAGACCGGGGTTTAGTTCCTCTTTAAAAGCAAACATGTATTGCATAATCTCTTGATTTAGACAATTTGTAACTTTACGACAAAAAAATTAAGTTAAGTTTTTGTTTGCAAAATAACACTTAATACAGTATATACATAAAAAATACATTCATGTTAAAATGTTTCTACCAAACAAGATGTAATACAAAGGTAAAAGATCATCTGCTCCTCAGCAGGTCTTGAAAGGAGAAAAAACAATCTCAAATAATTAAAACCACATAACATGCATACACACATCAAATAGTGGTAATTTTACCATAAAAAAGTCCTAAATTACAGAAACTGTCATTAAACCTTGTTTTCAGCAACAACCTGAAGTAATGATCTTACTGTGTAGGACTTTTGGCAACTTCTTGTTACTTCTTCTGATCACAGTTTAATGACCATAGTTTATAGCAGGACTCAGTGTTGTCCAAACCTCAACTGTTGGTGGACTTTTATTTTGTTGAAGATCACAGAATAAGTGTTGACTCGTTGATTGTGAGGAGCTCAGGTCATGTTTCTGCAAATCCAGCAGAAAGCTCCAATAATGCTATTTTTTCACTCTGCTTCAGAATTTCACTTGAGTTTTTGTGCAGTTAACAATTGATGTTTATAATTTCATGCCTTGCTGTTATATTACTATTTAAGGTGCTGTACTTAAAATAAAATAAAAATCCTATTGTCCCAAATCTCTAGATCCTAAATAGGAAATTCCTTTATTTTACCATGAATTTTCCTTTACTTGTCATGAATTCTTCAGATTTGACTTGTTTTAACACTGGGGTTCAGATCCATATCATATAGACTTGTATTAGCAGCTAGAATCCACTCAGTGTCTATTTTATATTTGTCTATTTTATCAAGCAGCCTCATATGGACAACCAGGCTAACTAGTGCATCTATTACACAATTTGCTAAGACTGGGTAGGAACTCATCTAATTTTTGCATTAAGAAACACACTGCAATGCCTGCAGACCTTTTTAAGAATTAAAGAAACCAGGCACTGTCTGTGACAACCAGAGAGGACGGAAAAGATGGGGTTGGTTTGCAAAGCCATTACTGATAGAAGCTGAATATGTCATTGACGTAACTTGCCCCATGACGCCAGACAGCTGAAGACAGTGTGACCACTGAGGACTGGAAAGGGCCTTCACAGAAACAGGAAGAGATGTGTGTGCGTACATTTATGGAAGCATAAATCACTTTTAACAGTCACATTGTGAGGACCTCTCTCTTCCATGCAGCGACAAGAAGCATAAGCCGTTACATCTAAATACAAAGATGGGGTTAAAGAGCAGATTTTGGCTGACATTGGGATACATCACCAGGAAATGAATGTAGTTCATGTCCTCCACAGTGATGTTTGTGTATTTGCGTATACTTACTTACTTATGTCTCTCTTTTTATTTTTCCTTTCTATCTTTCCTTGGGTGCAGTAAAGTGCCTGAGTGACAAACAACGAGGTGTAAAATAAGTGGCACAGTTTCCAGGTTTATAACACGCATCTCATTTGTTCTTGTTGGACCCTTTAAAGCATCTGATAAATAATAATCCTGTTGTGTTCTTCTTTTTAATGCATGCGTGCACATCATAGGATGGATGGTCTTGCTCATGGACAAGGAAGAAGAGATTTTTTTCTTTAGTGACACTGGATCTTTCTCAAAATTTCTGGATGCATTGAAACTGTAACTGGAATACATATAAAACCCTTTACTTAACTTACTGATCATAACGCTGGCTCTCACCAATGCACATTGCATACCCTGTGTCTAATCCTCCCTGTTTTTTTCCCCCTTCTGTTAGAAGAGAATTACCCCACAATTCACCTAATGAGGAAAAGCAAAAAGCAATTTTCTCAGCGTGCTTCCTGTTGTTTTTTTCCCTGTGGTCCATCAGTTTGCCTCTTCTCTTGTTTGTATCACTTTCAGCTTGGCTCTAACATGGTTTAGAGCATGTGCATTTAATGGCTATCCTCTAACGTCCTTCTTTCTCTCAGACTCCACGTTTTCACACTACAACTCGCCTGGCGTTGTGACAAACCAAGTCGTGTCAGTGGTGCATGGTCAAACCAAGTTTCACTACGATAAAAAAAAAATAATAATAATAAAGATTTTTTTGACCAGAAACACTGACAATCATTTTTGTTTATATCAAGGGAGGTGATGATAAAAGGAAGGTGTTAAAGCTGTCCAAGGACAGGTGGAGTGAAACAGGATGCGAATAAAAGCTCAAAAACAAATACATAAAAGGAGGTTTTATTAAACCACAGCAAACAAAAGCAAGTAAAAGGTAAAGTTTCTAGTTTTAAAAGCAAAACAATGACATATACAATTCATATGGGCCTGTCATAAAGATGTCCAGTGATAAATGTGCTTTTATTGCTTTTTCCTATCTTTCCTCTCATCTCTTGGTCTTCTGTCTTTCTTTCCTCTGTCTCTCATCAAA
>JBBPBX010004856.1:2589-13289 GCA_038048925.1 Garcialebias charrua
AAAAAAAAAAAAAAATTCAGTTGTAATTACACAATTAGGCAGATTTTGTTCATGCTCAAGATGAGATTAAGCTGAATAGTCAGAGACTGAGAAACTATTAGACTTACCGGTAAATACTTTTTTTCCCCCACAAAATTAAAACGTAAAACCAAAAGAATGAAAAGTTAATATGACTTAAGGTTGAAGAAATATTTAATAACAGTATCATACAATGATGCATGCAAGCATGAGAGAGCAGGGGAATGTGAGTGCTGCATGTTAAACAGCTTATATCATAGAAGGAGGGATTTGGTTGCCTCTGCTGGAGGAGAATATTAGCAGGATTATCTGGCAGCCTTGTTGCTGAGGTGAATACCCTTAGAATCCTATTTGTAAACTCGTCTTTGCTTTCTATCCAAAATATTTTTCTTTTTTTTTCTGTTTCTTCTAGCCTAGACCTGCAATTACCACTAACATCAACCACATTACAATCTCACAACCCAGATTACACTCACTCATGTGTTTTAAAAATGTGTAAAGCAGGTTATAAATGCTGTATTTACGTGTGTACATTTAGGATTGGGTATACGTGTGAATATTACATTACAATAGAGGTATGGTCCTCTCTGCTCCCACGGGCTACTACTGTATGTGCATGTGATACACTCACACTGTGGAAACATTGAATAACAATATAACAAGGTGTTAGCATTTCTTAGGCTATTTATGTGTCTCTGTGTACATCTGTATGCATAAAAGGTGTGGGCAAGGGACTGTGATGTGCTGCTTGGTGTCAAAGAGACTGAGAATTGAGATTGTGGCTAGGTGTGCATTTGAGTGCGACTGCTTCGAGAGGGCATTATGAAAATGTGTGCGTCTGTTTGCGTTTTTATAGACACAGACTGAGGTTAATAAATATTGACAGTGAATTATCTCCTCTGGCAGGGTCGCAGGTGGGTTTCTATGGGGTAGATTGGACACACCAGCAAAAACAGAACACCCAAGCAGCATTTTATCTTCCTATTTTGTATTTGAATAATATACTTTATTTTGACAGTATTCAGCAAAGTCTTTGTGCGAGGCACAAATGGCCGTTAACTGCCATATTAATAAATCTGCTCTACCCCTATAATGCAAGTTAACTACAATGCATTGTACAGTATAGCCATCACCACCTGTTTAGATCAGGGTAGCAGGTATATATATAGGTTATGGGATTAACCTGCCTAAATAAAGGTTGAATGAAAAATTCACAAAAACAGAGCTAATGAGGTAAAATCTTCAGCAGCTAAGAATGGAAAAAAGAAAAAAAGAGTTAAAGGGGACCACAGATGCAAAATTCACTTTTTAATGTTTTTTTTACTCAACTTTGGGTATTTACTTCATAAAAAAACAGTCCTTGTGCCAAAAAAATGCACCCAGTGGTTTATTTACTCTAAGTAGATTTATTTATTTTTGATAAATACACCTGGATTCACACTTCCTGCAGTTATTGACGTCACAAGCCGTAGCCAATCACCTCAAACCTGAGTCCAGCCCCTCACCTAGCAACCCCTGGTTAGGCTCAACCAGAGCCATATATAGAGAGAGTTCTGACACTCTTTGATGTCGCCGACAGGCGGTCAATCGTTCCAAACAACGGCTATGGAAACCTTGTGGAGCTGCGCCCTCTGGCGGCGACGGAGCGCTACTGCAGGCAGAGTCAGACTGTAAAACAGAGCCATGGAACGAATCGCCCCCTCCATGACCCACGTGACTTCCGCATTCCATTCTTACAACGGAACTCTATGGAAGTGTCGCAACTCTCACTTTATATGGCTCTGGGCTCAACCCACTTCTGTATTAAAGGAGAAATGAAAAGTGTTTTTAAGCTAATAGTAGTCTAATGAAAAGCATAAAATAAGCTTGTTGAGAAATTTTCACAAGTCAAAAATGTCATCCTAACTCAAATTTAGACTTTGCAAAGTGAAAAAATTCTCATCTGGTGTTTTTGACCCCCCTCCTCCTGCCTGCTCTCCGTCCCCTGAATATGACGTAGGCAGTGCAACGAGTCGTCCCTCATACAGTAATATTAGTGTGTGTATCTAGTTGTGGACAAAAAGGTTTCAGTGTGTAGCAATTATGGATGCAGCAAAAAAAATCTATTTTTTAAAGAATCAAGATTCTTAGTCCTGGCGATTCAGAATCTATTCTAAAAGCCCCAAAATCGATTTTAAAACTTTTTTTAAAATTTTATATTGTATTTTTACCGCTCCTGTGCATTCGGCCGCTGTAGAATTTTGGCCGTGTAGGGCCACCGTAGTTAGCCAGGCAGCTCCCAATGGAGCCTGCTAGCAAGGAGGGAGATGCATGTTTCAACTTGCTCCTTCATCTTAAAGTGATATCCTTCAGATTCAAAAAAGTCTTCTGCTTCCATTTTAAATGACAGACAGGAGGACAGTAATGATGGGTTTATAGCTTCAGTGTTATTGTAAGATAGCAAAGGAGGTCTTAATTGTGTCATAAAAGTGCGTCCAGAAAATTACTACAGAAATCACTGTACTTCGGCATGTAGCAGGAAAAATGTAAAAAAACTATTTCTTTAAGCTACTGACTTGAAAAAAGCATACTAAGTATGTTTATGTGTGTTGTTTACTATATGAAATTCTTGTTATATCGATTTTTTCAGATTTGATTACATTTCTCCTTTAAACACATGACTGTTGTTTTTCATGATTTCATCTCATCTTTTGTTTATATGTTCTTAATTTCATGTGTACAGCACTTTGTTGCAGCTGTGTTTTTTTTAAATGGCTTTATAAATAAAGTATAATTGTTATTTTTATATTTTAGTTCAATTTTTAGTGTATTTGCGATCGCTCCCAACGCGCAGCCGTCAAAAATTAAACGAGCGGACCCCCGGCGTAGGGACCAGCGGCAACGGGACACTGCTTCTGGCGGATGGAGCGGAGCTTCAATTGTACAGCCTCGCTGCTGCCCTCGCAGCAGCGAGGACCTTCTCCTTACTGATTAATTTACGGGAGACACTTGGTGAACTTTGTTGTCTTGACTGGAACAGCGATAACTCCCAAAATCTCCGCGTGCAACGAGCGGAGCTGGCGAACACCGGAAGAGGAACAAGCTAACATTAGCTTCGGATTCGGGTGGTCTCATGCTAAAAGGAGCAGCAAATTGCGGCGCGCTCAGACGGGTTTCGGTAAGTTATCTTAAGCTAGCACTAACAGTAAGTCAAATGAGTAATAAAAAAAGAGCTAATTTTAAAACAACAACACATTACAGATACTGGCTGTTACAGAGGGCGTTAACAGATCGTTGAAGGGCGTGGACTTCAAGAAACCGGTCGTTCAAAACGAAAGTTAAAAATGGCAGAATTAAAAAGGGTATAATTAATTATCTAAGAATTATTTTGTGTATTAAAATGAATTAATATTGTCAAGATAGCACACAGACATAACATAAAAATTTTAAATACCTATATGTGGTCTCCTTTAAGAATAGAGGGACCACAACAGTACCGTATATTGTCCTTAAAGCTACCGGTACATACAGATGTTCTTTATCTGTTGAGAATATACGGTAAGTAACAATAACAAATACAGTTTGTATTAAACTCAATCAATGAGTGTCCAAGGGAGAAGAAATAGATTAAGGTGCTGCAACACTGGCCTGTCATCCCTCTGGTTTAGTTTCATTTACTTTGTAAACAAACACGCTCCTTTCCGGTAGTTCAGGATAAAGGGCCGTGACAGCCCCTGGTTTATTCCTGAACTAGCTGACCTCCTGCATAGGAGAGATCATCTTTGGGCCGCAGCAAGAAAATCAGACTCAGACACTGATTGGTTGAATTTTCGGCAGCTGAGAAATAAATGCACAACTGCAATCAAAGCCGCAAAACGTAATTACTTCTTACTTTAGACCTCCAAAAATCTAAACTATCCTAAAAAATTCTGGAAAACCATCAAATCTCTCTCAGGCATCCCCCAATCATCTGACCTCCCATCACAACTTCTCGTTGATTCTGTTCCTGTGTCAAATAAGCACGAGATCCTGAACTGTTTCAACAAACATTTTGTTGCTTCTAGTTCATTATTTGACACAGTTACAAATGGAAAATCAGCCACTTCATCTAATAATCAAACTTCTACAAATCAAATCCCTCCTACAAGTCAATCCTCAGTTAATCACACCTTCTCTTTTTCTCCGTTCTCAGTCAGTGAGGTAAATAAACTGTTAAAAGATCTTGATCCTAAAAAATCTGCAGGTCCAGATGAACTTCCACCTTATTTCTTAAGGCTGGCTGCTCATATCATCACAGTCCCTGTGACCCACATCTTTAATCTGTCCATAAGCCAAAACACCATTCCGGATGCTTGGAAAACAGCCTTTGTTCTTCCTTTGCTGAAGGGAGGTGACCCCACCTCACTGAACAATTATCGACCGATCTCTAAACTCTGCATCTTTAGCCAAGGTTCTAGAAAAACTGATAAACTCTCAGATCAAAAATTATCTGGACTCATTTAACATCTTACCTCTCCATCAATCTGGTTTCAGGAAAAAACACAGCACAACAACTGCTTCACTGAAGGTTCTTAATGACATTGTTGAAGCATTGGATGCTAAGAATTATTGTGCTGCACTTTTCTTAGATCTGTCTAAAGCTTTTGACACAGTGGATCATAACATTTTGTGTCATAAGCTCTCAGAAATCGGTTTCTCTGATCACACCATTGGTTGGTTTTCTAATTATCTGTCCGATCGGAGGCAATGTGTTCAGCATAACGGTACTTCTTCCAGTTATTTAACAGTTAAAAATGGTGTACCACAAGGATCAGTTTTAGGACCAACCCTCTTTACAATCTACATAGCTAATGTAGGTCAGAGCATCCCTGATGCATCCTTACATTTCTATGCTGATGATACAGTTGTTTACTGCCGAGCTAAAACAGTAGCACCCTGTATTCACTGGTTAACTGGACATCATTAACCTCACGCAGACTCTTCCACTGGTACATTTTCATCTTTAAATCACTTCTTGGTCTGCTGCCCTCATACATCTCCTCCTACATGACTCTGCGTGAGTGCAGCTACAGCGTGCGCTCTCAGGACATGATCACCTGCAGTGTTTCGTCAGTGAGGACTGAACTTGGAAAAAGGGCCTTCTCCTACTCCGCTTCCTGCTTCCTGGAATAACTTACAAAAAGATATGAAGCTCTCGGCCTTGACCTCTCTAAATGGTTTTAAGAATCTGTTGGAATCCTGGCAAAAACCAATGCAGATATGTTCTTGTTCTTGATTTTATACATCTATCTTATAAGGTTTTGCTAGTTTTGCTAGTTTTTCTATTGTTTATTGTTTAAGGTAATTGTATCATTGCTGTTCATCATTCTTTAGATAGTAGCAGGTCGCTTTTGTAAATGAGTCCACGAGGCTCAATGAGATTTACTTGACTAAATAAAGGTTGAATGAATGGTTCTTTCAGACATTTGACATTACGCCACACACTTTCAAACACACACTAACACAGTTGACATAGTGCTTCTTTACAAGCATGGTTTAGTCAGGCATAAACATATAACACAGAAAATGACGCATACACACAGATTTGAGAGATACAGTAAAAAAAACAAAAAAAAGGTAGGAGATGAAAATGTCTGGAATAAATGCCACCAAGTCATTCTATTGCACCGTTATCCCATCACTTCTCAAGGTGGGACTGAAATGTCTTCATCATGCTTCAAAATCTATGTAAAATACTGTAATAATAATAATAATAATAATGAATTTAATTTATAACGCACTTTTCATTCACAAAAATCTCAAAGTGCTACAAAGTGCAACTAAAATCAAAGATCAAATAAAAACAAGTGATAAAATCTAGTAAAATCAATGATAAAACAACAAAAATCAATAATAAAATCAATTAAAAGTACAGTAATGATAATATCAACTAAGGTCTAAGATAAAATCATGCAGAGGCAGAGTAGGCTCGCTTAAAAAGAAAAGTCTTTAAGGCTTGTTTAAAGTCAACCAGTGACTGTGGAGCTCTCAGTGACTGAAGCAGGATTTGGGGAGAGGCCTGAGGTTGACCAATCATCAGTCTAGGTCTGTCACAATAACAAATTTTGCTGGGCGATTATTTGTCTCAGAAATTATTGAGAAAAGCAATAATATTTTTTGAAATTTGACAATAACTATTAATTATAGTCAAATTTAAGAAGACATGTTGGTTAATTTTTTTGTGTAGTACCTTTTTTGATCATTAGATGGAAGTATAAGACCGTTTGAACTGAAGGATGGATAGTGAGGGAGCGAGCACCATGTCTCTAAGAAAAATGGGAGGGAGGCCCCTTGACATGACATGGGCTGTCTCACCTTCCTGTTTTTCAGTTCTCAAAATGGCAGACGCTCAGTGTGGTTTGAGCTCTTTAGCATAGCATTTTTCACACAAAGCTTTTAATTAAAAAAACAGTAAACAAGTTTTCAGCTTCTTTTTGCAGAGAAAAACAACTTTTTAGATGAAGGTACAGGTTTCAACTGTGAATTTTGGAGCTTCGACAAGACGGAGGTTTTTTCCCGGAGGTCGGCCTGTTAGCTTAGTTCGTAGCTTAGCTTCTCAGCTTAGCTGCTTTTAACGATCCAAAAACGTGATTTTGGACAGTTAAAACAGATTTTAAAGAGAAAGGGAGGGTTCAGTGAAGAGCACCGGAGTTGAGCTGTGTCGTCAGTAGAAAAAGAGAGACACGAAGAAACAATAAATCGATAAATGAAAACGAGGTCGATAATTTTCATTTATCATGTGATTAATCAATTTATTGTTTATTGCGACAGGCCTACATCAGTCAGCTATAACTGTAGTCAGAGTTGAGTTGCAATGAATGTGTGAAGTGGGGTGGTGGGGGTGGCAGTATAAGCATAGAATCACTCTAACCTACAGTACTGTTGTCACTATTGATTCCTAACGGCTGTTTTTATGAGTGTAAGCAAACAGCATCGTGACTCTAAACTGTCTGTGCTGCACGTATGAATTACAAGAAAGGAACAGCGCATTCTTAAAAATGTCCTTTCACTGATAACACGTAACCAATGTGTGAAAAGTGCTTGTGAGAGCTCAGAGGCACAGTTATCGGCACAAACACAGGTGCCACAGCCTGTAGGAAGTTGCATGTTGACTGAGTTCCCAGTTGCACTTCACACTTCTGTGTAATGATCACGGTACATATGCTCACAGAAACCCTGCCAGTGGCTCACAGCTACCTGCAGCCATATCTAATCTCATTAGATGTGCAGGTGCAGATGTTGCACACACCTACATGGTCTCATTTAAAACTGAGTTAAAAACAAAACAAAGATCTTTACTAACATGAGTGTTTGAGCACATTAATGTGTGAATGTTTATGAAGCATTCACACTATGGTGATCAAATTTTCTTCTGTATGGTTTTCAGCACGACTCTCATCCTGCAGTTTTCAAGCTATTTCAACAAATCGTATATCAAAACGTCCGGCTCTTTCAGGACAATCCTGCTATGACTTTTGGTACTGGTACAACTTTAGCTGTTTCAGCCATTTTTCTCTGAAAGAAAATGAATTGAGCACATTTTACATCCTTCAAATCTTTAGATCCGTTTACAACCTTTTACTGCTCCTTTAACATTTTGTTCTGGTTCAGCTTCTTTCAGCTTCCTTGTGCAAATTTAAAACGTTTTTCAGTTACTTTCAGCAGTTTTGTACTCCTTTCAGATTCTTTCTGCTAGCAACAACATGTTTGTGCTTCTAACTTCTTTCTGCTAATTTTACTTTGTTAATCTCCTTTCAGCTAATTTCAGCAAGTTTCAGGTTTTTCTACTAGTTCAGCTAACCGTATTTTCTGCCATTCACATCACTCCACCCTATAAGTCGCATTCGTGCATTTTTGTCTGATAAAGTGGAAAAATCCATAAATATGTTGCTTCGCTGTATACGTCGCATCTATTTTGCGTCCCTGCTGACGCGTCGCATTTGTTACGCGTCAGCGCTGAAAACCCGGAAATGTGGGCTGAACGCGGTAAAGTGGGCCAAAAACAATTATCTGTTTGCTCAAAATTATAGTAAAGGTTTGTCTCAGTTTAACTTTTCCTTAATAAATGCACTTTAGTGGTCAAATTAGCTGCATTTCAAAAGTTGATACGCGGAAGTAAACGTGTGGACCCGACAAGTCGCTGTACAAATTTAACCTAGGCTAGCCTGTATAAATAAAGGTTGAATGAATGAACCAGATAAACACCCAAACAATTATTTGTTTGCTCAAAATTATAGCAAAGGTGTGTCTCAGTCTAACATTTGCTTAATAAATGCACTTTAATGGTAAAATTAGCTGCATTTCACCAGGGCGGTGCAGCAGGATTTACAGTCGGTTTAACCAACAAGCAGAACCAAGATGGGGAGACTATGGCAGGCTGATTGTACCATTAAAAGCTGGTGAAGATTCTCAGTCATTCAGGACTTTATAAATTCAAAAAACAAAGTATGAAGTATAATAAATAAAGTACAGATGTTTTTGTCTTGAACTTTTTTTAAATTTGTCATTATAGCCACATTTACCCATTACATGATACAACAGCATGCCATACTACTACTACTACTACTACTCTGCTGCCATCAAATGGCTGAAAGTGGTACTGCTTTCTTTCTTCTTTTTTTTCAGTCAGAATGAATGAAAACAGTCATATCTCAGCCAAAAACTGGTTTATAAATATGGGGGGAAAAATCCATAAATATGTCACTTCAGCCTATAAGTCACAGGTCATGGAAATTATGAAAAAAACTGACTTATAAAGAGGAAAATATGGTAGCTGTTTTTATACTAATTTTAGCTTTTTCCACTAATTATACAATTTTTTTTGCACTCATTTCAACTTCTTTTACCACTACCGGTGTATGAATGTCTGAATGAATGGGTGGATGGTTGGTATTGTAAAGCGCTTTGGGGCTCCTCACAGGGGGCTGGAAAGCGCTATATAAATAAGCTCCATTTACCATTTACCATTTTAAACATTCAGCAAACATGCTCTCTCTCCTTTCTTTGAGTAATTTAAGATTCTTTCTGCTTTTAAGCTATTTTTCAGCAGTTTTTTTAAAACTACGGTAATTTTAGATGTTTCTCAGATACGTATTTTCCACTTATTTGTGGTAATTTCTGCTTCTTTGAGCCTAGTTGGGCAGACATGTTTTTTCAGCTTTCTTCAGCTAATTTAAGCTTGTTTGACTATTCAGCTAACTTTTTAGCATTATTTTTGTAATTTAAGCTGTTTACAAATAATTTCCACTTTTTTGTGCTCATTTCCTCTTCTTTCAACCAAATTAACTTCTACTAATTCAATTTAATAATGCTCCTTTCAGCTTATTTTTGCTAGTTTCAGTTATTTCATCTACAAACCGGATTCCAAAAAAGTTGGGACACTAAACAAATTGTGAATAAAAACTGAATGCAATGATTTGGAGGTGCCAACATCTAATATTTTATTCAGAATAGAAAAAATCACAGATCAAAAGTTTAAACTGAGAGAATGTATCATTTTAAGGGAAAAATATGTTGTTTCAAAATTTCATGGCGTCAACAAATCCCAAAAAAGTTGGGACAAGTCCATTTTTACCACTGTGTGGCATCCCCCCTTCTTCTTACAACACTCAACAGACGTCTGGGGACAGAGGAGACCAGTTTCTCAAGTTTAGAAATAGGAATGCTCTCCCATTCATGTCTAATACAGGCCTCTAACTGTTCAATCGTCTTGGGCCTTCTTTGTCGCACCTTCCTCTTTATGATGCACCAAATGTTCTCTATAGGTGAAAGATCTGGACTGCAGGCTGGACATTTCAGTACCGGATCCTTCTCCTACGTAGCCATGATGTTGTGATTGCTGCAGAATGTGGTCTGGCATTATCTTGTTGAAAAATGCAGGGTCTTCCCTGAAAGAGATGACGTCTAGATGGAGCATATGTTGTTCTAGAACCTGAACATAGTTCTCTGCATTAATGGAGCCTTTCCAGACATGCAAGCTGCCCATGCCACAAGCGCTCATGCAACCCCATACCATCAGTGATGCAGGCTTCTGAACGGAGCGTTGATAACAACTTGGGCTATCCTTGTCCTCTCTGGTCCGGATGACATGGCGTCCCAGTGTTCCATAAAGAACTTCAAATCGTGACTCATCTGACCACAGAACAGTCTTCCATTTTGCCACACTCCATTTTAAATGACCCCTGGCCCAGTGCAAACGTCTGAGCTTGTGGAGCTTGCTTAGAAATGGCTTCCTCTTTGCACTGTAGAGTTTCAGCTGGCAACGGCGGATTGTGTTCACTGACAATGCTTTCTGGAAGTATTCCTGAGCCCATTCTGTTATTTCCTTGACAGTGGCATTCCTGTTTGAGGTGCAGTGACGTTTAAGGGCCCGGAGATCACGAGCATCCAGTAGAGTTTTACGGCCTTGACCCTTAAGCACAGCGATTGTTCCAGATTCTCTGAATCTTTTGATGATGTTATGTGCGGTTGATGATAACTTTTTTTCATTGACCCTTTATTTATCCAGGTTAGTCTCATTGAGCCACGAGAACCCATTTTCAAGAGAGACCTGTTTAGGGAGCAGATGGTGGGGGTAGAGGGCCTTGCTCAGGGGCCCAGAGTGGGGCGAATGAGGGTGGAGGCAGGTGTGGGTGTTTCACCTTTTTCCACCCACATTTTTTGAT
>JBBPBX010004856.1:13527-23993 GCA_038048925.1 Garcialebias charrua
CCTCCTTCTTTACAAGCCTAGTTTGTGTGGAGGCTTGTTTAAATGAAACGTGGGCCGTTTGAGGTTATTACAGAAAGTTGCATCACAAAAGGGAAAAGGTGTTGGGTGCCAGCTGAGTGAAGCCAGTCCTTTCTGAAGTCTGGTGTAAAGGGGCAGTTTGCCCTCAGAGAAAAAGACGAAAGGTTTTAAGTCCACCTGCCAGACATTTCACACACACTCTTTGTTCCATTTGCTCAGAGTTTAGATGGCTTTGTTAACCGTAAAAGCTGCTGCGCAAAATGTCATCTGCAGGTAAAGAATTGGTTCAAATCTTTAAAGTGAGGCTTCTGTGGAGAGCTGAAAAACAATGAGCATCTTACCTGTTGTTGATAGCTCTTTGAACGATCAAAGTTTGGAGAAATGGTTTGTTTCTGGCTTGATTAACGAGTTAACAGCTAGTCTGAACAAGGCCAAGATCTAATTGGATGGCTTCTGTTTTAGCAAACGCAAATTTTATGTACTGTATTTTTCGCCCTATAAGTCAGTTTTTTTATTATACAGGTGGTCCCCGACTTACGAGCGAGTTCCGTTACTACGACTATCTCGTGAGACGAAATCTCGTAAATTGGGGACTAGTTGTATATGCCGCACGAGCCGCCACTGATACACGTACATGTACGGTAATGAACAGTTACCAAGTACTTCGCTTATCCTAATTATAAAAACACCTACCGTATTCACCGGAGGAAAATACGCTCCGGTGTTTAATACGCTTTGTCCAATTATTAACAATAAACAAGAAAAAAACGTACACAATACGCCCCGGTGTTTAATACGCGTCATCACCACGCGACGCGTCAGCGCCTCATTTGCCCTAATCAAGATGGCGGCGACAGAAGCAAGCGAGTACGAAGATCTTCACAAGGAAACACGGTAAAACAATTATTTCTTTGCGAGAAAAAATATATTTCTTAGCTGACTTCATAGCAGACGTGCTTCTGAGCTTAACGAAATGTTCAAATCAGCTGGATTTAAAAAAAAAAGTTCGCTGAATTTTAGGCAGGCGCCAGGCGGGTCAAACCGGACGCTTTCTTTCTTTAAATTTAGCTAAATAAACGCTTAAAAAATATATTTCTTAGCTGACTTAATAGTAGACGTACTCCTGAGTTTAACGAAATGTTCAAATCAGCTGGATTTAAAAAAAAAGTTCGCTGATTTTTATGCAGGCGCCAGGCGGGTCAAACCGGACGCTTTGTTTCTTTAAATTTAGCTAAATAAACGCTTAAAAATATATTTCTTACCTCACTATAGCAGACGGGCTCCTGAGCTGAACCAAATGTGAAATCAGCTGGATTTAAAAATCCGCGGTGTGGTTTATGAGTGGTATCTTGCAAACAAAAACAGCTACATCCACAGCAGGGAGCGGGCAGCGACAGAGTCATCAGTCCGACCAAAGGAGTCTTTTTTCGGACACAGCAAGTAGAAACTTCTGGAAGTGGCCCCTCTTCCTCTTCACTCTCTGAGTCCTCTGCTGGCTGCTGCCTACAGCGCCCGTATAGCGGCCGAAACTGGTACTGCACCATTTTCGCCAAAAATGAAAAACGAAGAATCAGAGCGAAAAATGAGTCTAAAAATATGGGAAAAAATCCATAAATAATACTCTTCGGTGTTTAATACGCTGGACATTCATCCATCCATCCATCCATCCATCTTCTTCCGCTTATCCGGGGTCGGGTCGCGGGGGTAGCAGCCTAAGTAGGGAGGCCCAGACTTCCCTCTCCCCAGCCACTTGGAGCAGCTCCTCCGGGGGAATCCCAAGGCGTTCCCAGGCCAGCCGAGAAACATAGTCCCTCCAGCGTGTCCTGGGTCTTCCTCTGGGTCTCCTCCCGGTGGGACATGCCCGGAACACCTCACCAGGGAGGCGTCCAGGAGGCATCCTAACCAGATGCCCGAGCCACCTCAACTGGCTCCTCTCGATGTGGAGAAGCAGCGGCTCTACTCCGAGTCCCTCCCGGATGACTGAGCTTCTCACCCTATCTCTAAGGGAGAGTCCAGCCACCTTGCGGAGAAAACTCATTTCAGCCGCTTGTATCCGAGATCTTGTTCTTTCGGTCATAACCCGCTGGACATTCAAATGAGCAAAAATACTGCGTATAATACACCGGCGAATACGGTACATAAAAAATAAAAAATAAATTTCTTACTTTGAGCTGCAGCTTGTCTCCGTCTGTTTGCATGTTAGCTCTTGCACGTCCGAGTTCCGCAGCTTCGTGCAGCTCCACGCGCGGTCCAAACTGTTTACAAGAAGGACTGTTAGTATGTTAACTCCATACGTACATTTGGAGCCAGAAAAAGAGTTTAATAACTTACTGAAAGCCGTTTCTCCACGGTGTTAGCTTCACGTTAGCTGCGCTTGTTAGCATGTTAGCCCATCCAAAAGGGTGTTGGCGCTCGCTGTTTCTCCGCGTTAGCTCGGTGTCCCCCGACATCTTAGGCTGCCAAGCGGACATCGAGGCAAGCTACCGGCCGCAGATGGCCTCTCCGTGGCCTGTCGGCTTGGTGTCCCCGCCCGCGTTAGCTACGCTCATTAGCATGTTAGCCCATCCAAAAGGCTGTCGGGCAGCGTTGTGGGAGCGATCGGCGGCTTCTGCTCCGGGCCTGAGACGTCCACAGAGTTCACCGAGCGTTTCCAGCTAATTTATCCGTATGAGGCAACCTCTGCTCAGACACACTGTCCTCCAAAGCCGGCTGCCGAGTGCCAAGACTGGAACTAAACGTAAAATGGTGGACCCTGCGGCATTTCCGGAAACGGCCGGAAGCTGCGCAAAAATGATTACAAATTATAATTTTTATAATTATTATTATTTATAAAGCCTTTAAAACAACCACAGCTGCAACAAAGTGCTGTACACATGAAATTAAGAGTCAGAGAGTCAGAGTCAGAGAGTCTTTATTGTCATTTGCACCGCATGTGGTACATGTGATGAAAACGAGATTATGTACACGGGGTCCCAGTTACATCCAACAACAAATGAAAGAGAAAAACAGTAATAACATCTAGAACTAACTAAGAAAAACATCAACTAGTAATACACTAAGCCTAATATAGTTGAAATAAACAGCAGCACGAACATGAGTTTGTATGAGCAGATGGTCACAGATGAACACAGATGAACACAGCAACAAGAAAACAGATCAGCATCAGTATGATGTGATATTTTGCAGTGTTTATTTTTTATTTTATTTTTATTTATTCATGAGTCTAACAGCCTCAGGGTAGAAGCTGTTCCTCAGTCTAGTGGTTCTACACTTGATGCTCCTCAACCTCCGTCCTGAGGGGAGTGGGGCAAAGAGTGAGTGTGCTGGATGAGTGAGGTCTTTCATGATGCAGGTGGCTCTTTTCCTGCATCTGGAGGTGTAAATGTCTGTGATTGTGGGGAGACTGACTCCAACAGACTTCTGTGCAGCCTTCACCACTCTCTGCAGAGCTTTCCTCTCTTCAACTGTGCAGCCTCCATGCCACACGTTGATGCTGGAGCACAGGACGCTCTCCACTGCACACCTGTAGAACGAGGTGAGAACTGGGCTGCTCAGACCAGCACGTCTCAGCCGTCTGAGGAAGTAGAGTCTCTGATGACCTTTCTTGATCAGGCTGGTGGTGTTGTTGCTCCAGCTGAGGTTATCATTCATGTGTACACCCAAGTATTTGTAGCTGGAGACCACTTCCACTGCAGACCCACCTATTTTCAGTGGGGCATGGGTGTGTTTGTTCCTTCTGAAGTCCACAATCATCTCCTTTGTCTTCTTCACATTCATGTGAAGATTATTCTCTTTGCACCAGCTCTCCAGGTGTTCCACCTCCTGTCTGTAGCTGGACTCATCATTGTTTGTGATGCATCCCACCACCGCTGTATCATCTGCAAACTTAACAATATGACAGCCTGGAAGTGTGGCTGTACAATCATATGTGAGCAGAGTGAACAGAAGGGGGCTCAGCACACATCCCTGAGGAGAGCCAGTGCTGAGGGTTATGGTGGAGGAGGAGAAGTTGTGGATCTTCACGGACTGTGGTCTGTCTGTTAAGAAGTCTAGTACCCAGTTACAAATAGAGGGGCTTAGTCCAAGTGTAGATAGTTTGTCTATCAGAGTTTGGGGGATCATGGTGTTGAAGGCAGATGTGAAGTCCACAAAGAGCAGACGCACGTATGAGTCCTTCTGATCCAGGTGGGTGAGAGCAGTGTGGACCACGGAAGAAATGGCGTCCTCTGTTGATCGGTTCTCACGGTATGCGTATTGATGAGGGTCCTCGTTGATGTTGACGGTTGCCTTGATGTGGGACATGACCAGTTTCTCAAAACATTTAGCGACTATCGGGGTGAGGGCCACCGGTCTATAGTCATTCAGACCAGTCACTGTGGAGCTCTTTGGGACTGGGATGATGGTCGCGGTCTTCAGGCAGGTGGGAACTGACTCCAGTGCAAGTGAGGTGGTGAAGATGTCAGCCAGCACCTCACAGAGCTGGTCCGCACATTCCTTCAGAACTTTCCTTCAGAACTAAGAACGTTTAAACACAAAAAATATATTTAAAAAATTTCATATTTTTATTAAATATGATTACCTTGTAAATTTGGAACCTTGTAAGTCGATGTCCTCGTAAATCGGGGACCACCTGTACACTGTATATAATTTGCATGCCCTGCGACTTATACGCCAAAGCGACGTATTTATGGATTTTCCCCCATATTTATAAACCAATATTTGGCTGCAATATGACCGATTGCATTCATTCTGACTGAAAATATTGAACACTACCATTTTCAGCCGCTAGATGGCACTCGAGTAGTATGGCATGCCGTTGTACCATGTAATAGGTAAAAGTGGCTATTAATGACACAACCAGCTTGCCATAGCAGCCACTTTTGTTCTTCTTGCTTGAAGCAACTGTCAAATCAGCTTCATTTCACTGCGCCGCCCCAGCGAAATGCAGCTGATTTGACTATAAAAGTGCATTTATTAAGTAAAAGTTCAACTGAGAAACACCTTTACTATAAAGTCGAGTAAACAAATAATTGTGTTGGGTGCTTATCTTCTTAAATTTCGAAGTAATGCGCAGCGTTCCTCCTTCATGATTTCCTCCATTTCTGCTCTCTCCTGGAGCCGCAAATACTTTTGGAATGCAGCTTATATGACCGTTAAAGGCCTTTAAAGGCATTTTATTAAGAAAAAGTTCAAAGAAACAACTTTGCTGTAAAGTCGCACAAACAAATAATTGATTTTAGATGTTTATCTTAAGTTTTGAAGAAATGAGCAGCGACTCGTCCCTCTGTGCATTCCTCCCTCCGCGTATCGGCTTTTGAAAATGCAGATGATTTGACGTCAATTCTTGTTAAAGTCCTCCCGTGCGCGCTCCAGCGGCCGCCATTTGGCAGCCAATTGATTTTTGGCACAACACCGGCCCACATTTCTGGGTTGTCAGCGGTGACGCATAATAGATGCGACGTATATGGCGAAGTGACATATTTATGGATTTTTCCATTTTCTTAGACTATTTGGACTGATGCAACTTATAGGGTGGAGCAACGTGTACGCTGGAAAATACAGTAGTTCACTTTTTATACGTTTAAATGCAGACGTATTGTTATAGTCTCCAACCAACCAGCCGTAAACTTTCTCTTATCTTGCACATGACTTCTGATCCGCTCAAAATAACTGACCAAAACTTGATCTAGATGGAGTGTCATTTAAATTGTTCACCACCTCAGCATTAAGGTCACAAATAAAGATCTTTGCTTATCCAGACTATTGTATATTGCTCTTCAATGGTTTGACAAGCATATAATGTGCTGTATGCAATACTCATGTTATAACCCTGTCATTGCATGTCAAAGTTCATGCTCATTAATCCAGGTAAAAAATCCAACAAAGTTCAGTCAGGTTATCTGGATGTTTTTTTTTTATTATTTTTTTATGTTTTGTCCTTCTATTCATCCAAAGGACTTAATCAGTCATGATGATTTTTTTTTTTGTTTGTTTGTTTGTTTTGAACCACTTTGGCTATGGCTGCCTCGGAGTTGATGGAGGAGAGGGTAGGTACCAGAGACCATCTTATCACTAGCTAACTGGTTGGTCCACTATGGATGTGCTGCTTGTGTAATCCTTTGGATGAAGGATGAAACGTCTTAAAAAAAAAAAAAATCCAGATGACCTGACAACTTTATTGGGCTTGCTTGCATTATGAAACCCTCAATTATTCGTCTTTTATTTTTGCGGGCCCACTTCCTGTGTTGCCCCAAACTCTGCCAACTTATTTAAAGCCCCGCCTCCTCCAGTGCACAGTTGAACTACATCACCTGTTTCACTGTGATTGTGGCTTGCTGTTTGGAGTCTTCCTGGCAAATTCATACAAATCTTTGCATCCACTAATTTGATTTATTGAATTGTTGGCGTTTGTTACCTGGATTGTCACCAGGATTGCAACAGCTGATTATGGTTTAGTATGCTCCACTCTTCCAGAAGGTCGGCTTTTTTTTTCCTCCATTGTTTTCTCTCCCTTAATGGATCAGATCCTCTTTTGGATCTAAGGATGGCGAGCTAGGAAAAGGACCAGAACTTTATGATCTTGGAATGTGATTCATTCAGAGGACATTTGTGTCTCATTGCGCATAATTGTCTGTTGTTTTTTTCTCTTTTAAATCACTAATATATACTGTACACCTAAACTAAAACCATTGTCTCCTGTCCTCATTCACACCTCAGGCTCCTTAAATGAACCATCTTCTGATGCTGATCTTGTAGCCGCAGTTAGCTGCATAGCCCATAAATGTTACAGTTACATGGTTATTTTATAAGAAATATTACAAAATTTCACTGGAATTGCTCGACTTGCTGCTATACTTGCGAATTAACTGTAATCTAAAATGAACAATGATTTAAAGGTTTATAATGAAGCATTCGTTATAAACTAAAGCTTCATAAACCACTACATCACATCTACAGCAGGTAGGACATTAGCTGTTCGTAGCTTTTTCACAGAACCTCTTTTTCAGAAATCTACACTATTAATTTAGACCTTTTATGTGATTAGTTAATAGAAAAGTGTGATGTATATCCATGCAGAAGACCTGATTTAACTTAGTTAGATTTGACGTATATCACCTTTACTGAGATTTATTTTCAGTCTTGGTTATTTTCAAAGCATAAACTTTTTTCCCCCTATCATTAACAGCATTTCTTACAACAGTTCGATTTGTTGTTTGAAAGGAAAAACACTGCTTTTACCACCTTTGTCGTACCACAGCCCAAGATGGCACGTTGCACAAAAACAACACCTTAAAAAAGAACTCAACAAAATAAAACAACTCTACCTGTGATTTCCCCCAACAGAGCAAGGGGAAAAATTATTCATACGCTGCTTGGTAGCTGAGGAATGATGCTTCCTCCGCTCTCCAGATGTAGTCAGCAAAGCTTGCTGACACTGGCTGTGCCACTGGGGGTTTCCTAATTACCAGCTTTCAGCAGCCTCAGTCTCTCCTTCGTTCTCCCTTTACCTGTGGTGCTGCTGTTATGTGCTGAGAATTTGTTACTCACCGGCTTCCTACATCGTGAGAGGTGAACATGAAAAGGCGCACTGCGTCATTATTTGCGTCAGTGGTGGAGAAAGCATCCATCACATCTTCTTCCTGCTACAGATGTAGTCATTCTGAACTTTTTCCTCTGTCACTCTTGATACACATGTGATCTTTGTGGCAGGAAAAGGGAGGGAGTGTCATGGCAACAAGGCTCTCTCTAAACGCATCCCATCGACACCAGCTCTTTGTTCTTACACTCAAAGGGATGCATATTCATTTCACCGCATGTTTCAATAAGACCTAAAGAACACAGTCGTTAAAGTCTCTGTGGCTGGACACCGATAAATGAGAACTGGACATGTGGCAGACCGATCATGTCTCTTAGAGTTTATCAGGGGGAGGATTCTCATGCTGGTGTCTTGTTCCAACAGATTCCACATCTGGCTGAAGGTGTTCGCATCCACGGTGAGAAGGTCACCGAGGCGCTGAGGCCTTTCCACGACCGCTTGGAGGCCTGCTTCAGACAGCTGCGAGAGAAGGTGGAAAAGCAGTACGGGGTGAAGACTCTGGTGAGTGGGGCTTTTTTTGTTGTTTTTAAAAGATATTTTCCTGCCAGGATGTGTTTAGAAGCACATTTTTTTTCCTCGTTATCCATTTTGTACCAGTCCATTTTTGAAAGCTGTATAAATTAAACTTAAAACTAGAATGCATGTTAGGCTGATTGGTGACTCTAAATTGACCCTAGGTGTGAGAGTGGATGGTTGTTTGGTGTGAGTGAGACAGGTCCCTCTTGTAAATGAGTCCCCGTGACTCAACGAGGCTAGCCTGTATAAATAAAGGTTGAATGAATGAATGAATGGCTTTTGAATAATTTGCAGCATTNAATAGTCTCATTTTGCCATCAGATTAAACGAAAGGAACACACGCCGTGGGCTTGATTAATTTATTTTTCTGTCGTCATGAGTTCAGCCTCCTGGTGGAAGGTAAAGTTCAGCTCTGATCAAGAGCTCACGTCTTTCTGTGAAGGCTTTATTAATAATTATTCTCTTATCAAGAGTAATCTCCCAGTCCCTGCCTCTGACTGTCCCACAGCATGACTCTGCCGCCGCCGTGTCTGTGCCTGGATCTTCAGGAGACACAGCTGACCTGCAGAACTGAGGCCAGTCGAGATTTTCTTAATGTCCACGTGTAAAGAACGTTTTAACATTTCTATATGCTCCAGACTTCATGTCAAATCTGTGATAATTACTAAAAGACAAATAAATTTCAATTAAAAGTGTTAAACGTTTGGCGAAGACTAAAGATTTGTAACAAACAAAAAAACTATAAAGTAGCTGATTAAATGCACATCAGCTGTCAGTTCTGATTAAAGTCCAGTCAACACTCAGAGCCTTTGTTAGGAATGACTCTCAACTACTCCAACACTAAGTTTAAGCTCAATTTATGTCAAACTGACAGAGTTAATAGATCTGTTTGTGTTTGCCGACGACGATTAGCTGCAGCGGCCATCTTGAATCCAGTTGGTTCCACAGGTTGATCAGATCTAGAGGAACTTCCTGGATGTGTTGACCAACAGGAAGTCTCTTCCACTCAGCGTCCATCGTGGTGAGTCATTCGAAGTGGATACACAAACCAGCCACACATCAGTCAGAGCACATCATTTATTTATATATACTGTATATACATTCAGAGAGAATTTATTGTCATTTGCACCGCATGTAGTACATGTGTTGAAAACGAGATTATGTACACAGGGTCCCAGTTACATCCAACAACAAATGCAAGAGAAAAACAATAATAACATCTAGGATTAACTAAGAGAGACATCAGCTAGTAATACACTAAGCCCTAATGTAGTAGAAAAACATCATTATAAACAGCAGCACGAACATGAGTCATTATGAGCAGATGGTCACAGATGAACGCAGCAACAAGAAACAGATCAGTATCAACATGATGTGACATTTTGCAGTGTTTATTCTTATTATTTATTTATTCATGAGTCTGACAGCCTCAGGGTAGAAGCTGTTCCTCAGTCTAGTGGTTCTACATTTGATGCTCCTCAACCTCCGTCCCGAGGGGAGTGGTGCAAAGAGTGAGTGTGCTGGGTGAGTGAGGTCTTTCATGATGCAGGTGGCTCTTTTTCTGCATCTGGAGGTGTAAATGTCTGTGATGGTGGGGAGACTGACTCCCACAGACTTCTGTGCAGCCTTCACCACTCTCTGTAGAGCTTTCCTCTCTGCAACTGTGCAGCCTCCATGCCACACGTTGATGCTGGAGCACAGGACGCTCTCCACTGCACACCTGTAGAACGAGGTGAGGACTGAGCTTCTCAGACCAGCTCGTCTCAGCCGTCTGAGGAAGTAGAGTCTCTGATGACCTTTCTTGATCAGGCTGGTGGTGTTGTTGCTCCAGCTGAGGTTATCATTCAAGTGTACACCCAGGTATTTGTAGCTGGAGACCACCTCCACCGCAGATCCACCTATATACAGTGGGGTGTGGGTGTGTTTGTTCCTTCTGAAGTCCACAATCATCTCCTTCGTCTTCTTCACATTCATGTGAAGGTTGTTCTCTTTGCACCAGCTCTCCAGATGTTCCACCTCCTGTCTGTAGCTGGATTCATCATTATCTGTGATGCATCCCACCACAGCTGTATCATCTGCAAACTTAACAATATGACAGCCTGGATGTGTGGCTGTACAATCATATGTGAGCAGAGTGAACAGAAGAGGGCTCAGCACACATCCTTGAGAGGAGCCAGTGCTGAGATATATATATATATATATATAAACGTGTGTACAGTATAATAGATCAGTCAGAGCCATGTGTGGTTTATAGCAACTTTTTATTCTAATTTCCAATAAACAGAGAATATATCAGTCCCTTATTTGTACAAAAATACCTGAACAGGATACAACG
>JBBPBX010004856.1:31640-74559 GCA_038048925.1 Garcialebias charrua
GGGGGGGGGGTCTCAGGGTGAGAGGTGTGCAAAAAAATGGGTGGTGTCAAAGGGGGTGGAGTGTCACAAGGCCACGGCGGTGCAGGGGTTTTTGAGCTTGCAGGGCAGCACTCCTCTGTTGAGCTGGTAGAAGTCCACCAGGTGGATGAGGTCGGTGAACTTGGTGGAGCCGTCGTCCAGGCTGAAGAACACCTGGCCGTCCTCCTCACACTACGGGGCGGAGCCACAGTTAGTCACAACCAGGTGAGCAGACAAGTGTCATCTCAAACAGTCCTACTTTAGAAAACTAATGACTTGAATTATCCACGAGCTCGTCACAAATAAACCCACAACAAATGTGTGTGAGTGGAAAAAGATCAATTATTAGTTGTTGTTTAACAACAGACTTTTTGCTCTTAAGGTAAAAAAACTGCAGTTTTTCTTGATACTTTCCGTTTGACGCAAAGTATTAATTTACTGTCAACTATTGTATAAAAACACAGAAAATCAGCAACGTAGTTTACGTCCTTTATATGATAAAGCCATATAAAATCTATAATACAAAGTTTCATTTTACTAAACATCATGCTTTATACAGTAAGTCATCACCTAAACATGTCTTATGATATGGTACATTAATAAACTTTCAATAATTAAACAGCAAAAATATCCAAAGTTTTACAGATATTAACAAATTTCAACAGATATACAGTAGTCCCTCAATACTTTGCAGTAAAACTTCTGTGGACTCGCTCTTGTGCAGGTTTTCAGTGCAAGATTGTAGACGACACACAACTGTACACTTTTATATTAATCACGTGATTGGGGCGGTACGGGACAAAAAGTTAAAGGTTCAGTCTGCAGTTTCTGTAGAACATCAGCACTTAGAAAAAATTTCAACAAGCAAAGCATTCTGATCCCTCCCCCTCAGAGCCATATATGGCTCTGCCCCCTTGTGGTCTGTTGAAATTCAAATTCAAGCTCTGTTTTTATTGGCTGGTTACAAACTTTGTTTTTATTGGCTGGAAAATGGCGGGTCACTTTTTCTTTTTAGAAATGCTTATTTACCACCTGGAGAAGCAAGGGGACAATATTTTTTTTAAGTTTTTTTCAGAGATTACCTCTCTAACATCAATCTAGTGACAGAGTGAAGAAATATGTTAAAAATATATTGTTAGAAAAGTTACATATAGCAGCTTTAATGAGAGAGGGAACCAACCAATAGGACAAAAATACTTCTGACATGTGCTGCCATTTTGTAGTTTTCTTTTCAATAAACCTACACTGTAGTGCAAGTCAAAGGAACTACACAGCCCAGAAGACAACAGTGTTTCCGGCCGCTGCTTTCTGCCAGAATTCAAAGAACAGCAATGGAGGGAGCTTTAACACGGATGGAGCCAGGAGGACTGCAGTGTTGTAGACACACCAGTATACCTCCTGGCATCGTGGTGTGGGGAGTCACGAGGCTCACGTGTTCAGGCCACCTCGATCCATTCAGAGGACACACCGAGGCAGCGAGGGGTCGAAGACAGCCCACCTCTGGTGTGCCGCTGAGTAAAGTACTGTAACTGCTACTTTTGTCTCACACTTTGTATCCCATGGTTTTATATGCAGGAGCATCTTGTTTATGTAATTTTTGTATAATTTTCTAAAATTTTATTTTTGTATTTTCAAAGACTTTCTGACATCTATCGGTAGTTTCCTGCAATGGAAATGGAAAACACACAGATAATTTCTTATGATGCAGCTAGGAAGAGGACAGAGCTGACAGTGTAAGCTGCATCAATGTGTCGATGGTCAGGATTGGAGAAGCAAAAGCCGTCAAGTCTGGTACATGTTTTAATAAAAGTTTTTCAATTATTTATGTGTGACATTTTTCTGTGTTGGTAAATATGCGTTTAAATACCAGGATCTCATTTTAAAGTCACATCCGAACATGAAGCGGAGTTGTTACCCGCTGTACATTTAAAAACAGCAATTGTTAACAAAATTGTTTACCAATAAAAATCATTGGTACAAATTTAATGAATATTTACTGCATTTTACCAGTATTATTTGACTTCCAGTCACATGACCTCGATAAGACTGGGTTTTACCGATAAATAATTTCAAAATAATTTCAGTTACATGGATGTTTGACACTGTTCTGTCCAGTGATTATGCTTAGATAGTTATTGTGTTCATTTTGACGGTGTAATGGTTGTAACCATGAGTCAGAGAGAAGCATCATGACGATGTTGCAGTCTCAGCATGTGTTGAAAGTAAGCTATATTGTGTGAACTCCATCTGCTGACTGCTTCTTGTACTACAACAAGAAATCTGCACGCAGACAGAGAAGACTGGGCACAGATTATGAACAGTGGATGCTCACGGCTTAATCATTTTGTACATAAATGGGATGCTCCAGTTATGATTTGTCTTGTATTTAATAAGTGCGGCGTAGACACAGGTGCGTTCTAAAGTCAGAGAATTACAGTAGTAACAGAGATGGGCTGACTGACGTGTGGACACAAGAAGACAAACAGCGCTGCTGCAGCTCAGTAATGTGATGAACTGGTGACAGTGGGCAACCATCCTCTCGTGGCATAAACAAACAGATTTATTAGTGAGTAGGCATGTAACGAGATCTCGTTGTACGAGATCTCGCGATATTAAACTCCCGCGATATCTCTCGTTGAGAGGTAACGTTGTCTCGCGAGATGCTAATGCTAGCGCTAGCAGAGCCCCTAGCAAGTCAGCGTCACGGACAGCATGGCTTCGCCGGATGAAGTTGCTATAGAAGACGCCCCAACTACTGATGGAGGGTCCCGGTGCCGCCCGCAGACGCCTCTACATTGATGGAGGGTCCCGGCGCTGCCGACGCTGCCCCGAATGTAAAGACACGCGTGTAAACACCGGTGTGACCGGTGTTGCCAGATAGAGTCCCACCCACCCAAAGCACTCTTTACCCGCAAAAGTCAGAAGGAAAATCGCGGTGAACCGCCCAATCTGGCAACACTGGTGAGTGACGGCTGCAGATTCAGCGCTGATGCGGATATTTATGTTCAATTTTTGGAAAGTCCTGCGTGAATATCTATTTTTTTAAACAAAGTTGAACGTTCTAAGGTCTAAGGAGATTCAATCAGTAAAATGAAGACATCAGTTGGGTTTGTAATACATGTTAAAACAGAATAAAAGCCTTTTTGCGGCATAAAACCGATCTTTGAAGTTTTCTTGAACTAATGTTAAAATCTCGTCTCGTTCTCGCGAGATCTGTGATTTGTCTCGTCTCGTGAGTTTTGTGTATCGTTACACCCCTACTAGTGAGGGATTATTTAGGATGACGCAGACCAGCTTTATAGATGCTTAAAAATATTGTTAACTCCAACTAAGATCACTAGAGTTTAGTAAATGACATGAGGGAGGCGTCCGATGCACATTGAATGCATCGCGCTCCACTTCAGCCCGGCTGAGTTCTGCTCCATGCCTCTTTAGTTTCCAATCGACCCGCTCCATTTCTGAACGCTCACATCTGTGTCTGGCTTCATCTGTGATTTATGAACGGCTAGAGGACGTTTAACGATGGACTAGTCTGCGTGGCCATTTTGCAGAACTCCGTTATGAATGAGTCTATAGATTTTAGGTCCCCTCTGGAGAACCGTGACACACAGAACTGCATCAAGGACATCTAGTGTGTGCAAGTTTTGTCAGGATTGGACAAGTACTGAACAGGCACCAGAGGACATAAGACGACATTGTGTCTTTCAACAATGCAACACTTGTCCACTCATGGACCACCTACTTTACATTGAGGTCCTCCCCTGACCTGCCACGCCCCCTAATCTGTCTCCAATAAACGTGGGATCAAAGAGGACGAAGACTAAATCGATGTCGATCTGCCAGATGTTGAGAGCCTGTTACAGCTGTGGACCAGCTTGCCACAGGAGAGGGCATAACAGCTGTACACCTCTGTTCTGCACCAAACCAATGTCTGTGTCCAGCCTGGAGGGGCTGCCACACCCTACTGAAAACAGACCATACTGCCCCTTCATTCTCTGAATCTCATTTAATTAATGTGATACAGTCACGACTTTTCAACACAGTCAGTTTTGATTCATTTCCCCCGCTCTGTGTGGGTGGTTCTGTTTTAAAGGCCAAGATGCCGGTGGTTGACTGACCAGGGTTCTAGTGGTAGATTTGAACAAAGACTGAGAGAAATGAACCATAAGTTGTTAAAGTTTACTGACCGGCAGGATCTGGAAGTGCTTGATCTTCTGATGGTGGCACAAGGTGAGCACAAATGCCTTGGGAGTACTCTGACTGTCCCGCACCAGGAACAACCTGAAGAAAATAACAAAGCCACGATAAAGTCACTTTAAACTTGATATAAACATTTTTCAATAGTTACATGAATATTTGTATCATGAATTACATCATCGGTGCTGTGAGTTTCACACTTCAAATTCATGTTTGAAGTGTACCCCGTTATCAGGTACCCCGTTAGACTGGTTCAACTCCTATCTCTCTGACCGCACTCAATTCATTCAGCTTAATTCCTTCCATTCCCAGTCTTCCCCTGTCTCCACGGGTGTCCCCCAAGGCTCTGTCCTCGGACCCCTCCTCTTCATCATTTACCTCCTTCCTCTAGGTCACATCTTCCGCAAATACGGCGTCCATTTCCACTGTTATGCTGATGACACACAGCTCTACTTGTCATCAAAACCTAACTCCACCCACCCACCCTCCATCCTCACCGACTGTCTCAATGAGCTAAATCACTGGTTTTCTAACAATTTCCTTCAACTAAACAGTAACAAAACAGAAATCATTCTCGTCGGTACCAAAAACTCTATTTCAAAATCAGAACATCTTCTCGTCCCCCTTAACAACTCTCTGCTATCCCCCTCCCCTCAGGTCAAGAGCCTCGGTGTCATCCTCGACACCACTCTCTCCTTCACTTCACACATCAACAATATTACTCGGTCTGCCTATTTCCACCTCCGTAATATTAACCGTCTCCGTCCTTCTCTCACACCCCGCTCCACAGCCATCCTGGTGCACAGTCTTGTGACTTCCCGTATCGATTACTGCAACTCCCTTCTCTACGGCCTCCCCAACAAATCTCTCCACAAGTTACAGATGGTCCAGAACTCAGCTGCCCGTGTCATCACTCAAACCTCCTACTATAACCACATCACTCCTGTCCTGCAGCAGCTCCACTGGCTCCCGGTTAAATCACGCATCATCTTCAAAATTCTACTTCTCACGTTCAAATCTATCCACAACCTTGCCCCTCCTTATCTATCTGACCTCCTACAAATCTCCATCCCATCACGCTCTCTCAGATCCTCCTCTTCGCTACATCTCCATGTACCCTCTGCCCGCCTCTCCACCATGGGGAGCAGGGCCTTCACCTGCTCTGCCCCTCACCTCTGGAACGCTCTACCGCCAGACCTCCGAAACACCACCTCCCTTTCTCTGTTCAAGACTGCTCTGAAAACACATCTCTTTAGACTAGCTTATCATTAACTTTACTAAATGTATTTTTATTATTTTGCATTTTATAATCTTTATGTATTTTATATTTCAATTTGTCGCTGATAATGTTTGATCTGTATTACACTGTATTGGTTTGTTAAGTGTCCTTGGGTGTCCTGAAAGGTGCTTTTAAATAAAATGATTATTATTATTATATTATTATGTTAATAACGAAGGTTGAAATGTTATGCTGCAATTAAAAAAAAACATTTACCGTATTTTCTGGCATATAAGTTGCACCATTTTGCCTAATTTGCATGCCCTGCGACTTATAGAGCGAAGCGACATATTTATGGATTTTTTCCCCATATTTTTAGACCAATTTTTGACTAAGATATGACCGTTTTTCATTTTGGCAAAAAATGGTGCAGTACTGCTTTCGGCCGCTAGGGTCCACCGACCGTTTTCACCTCATGTGTCCGACGGCAACCTCCTCTGGTTGGACTCACTCTGTCGCAGCACGGCCTCCTGCTTTCTGGAGGTATGAACTACTGTTAGCTCAGTGTTTGACTGTTAGCAAAATAGGTCAAGAACCACAGGACAGATTTTGATCAAACTTACAGAAAGTAATCACTACAGTAGATGGACATTTACAAACTGTTAGCTGTATGAGATGTTTGAGCTAAAATTCGATGTTTTGTAACCGTTAGGGGTGTAACGATACACAAAACTCTCGAGACGAGACGAGACAAATTACAGAGTTTGCGAGAACGAGACTTTAATGTTAGTTCAAGAAAACTTCAAAGATCGGTTTTATGCCGCAAAAAGGCTTTTATTCTGTTTTAACATGTATTACAAACTCAACTGATGTCTTCATTTTACTGATTGAATCTCCTTAGACCTTAGAACGTTCAACTTTGTTTAAAAAAAATAGATATTCACGCAGGACTTTCCAAAAATTGAACATAAATATCCGCATCAGCACTGAATCTGCAGCCGTCACTCACCAGTGTTGCCAGATTGGGCGGTTCACCGCGATTTTCCTTCTGACTTTTGCGGGTAAAGAGTGCTTTGGGTGGGTGGGACTCTATCTGGCAACACCGGTCACACCGGTGTTTACACAAGTGTGTCTTTACATTCGGGGCAGCGTCGGACCCTCCATCAATGTAGAGGCGTCTGCGGCACCGGGACCCTCCATCAATGTAGAGGCGTCTGCGGCACCGGGACCCTCCATCAGTAGTTGGGGCGTCTTCTATAGCAACTTCATCCGGCGAAGCCATGCTGTCCGTGACGCTGACTTGCTAGGGGCTCTGCTAGCATTAGCGACTCGCGAGACAACGTTACCTCTCAACGAGAGATATCGCGGGAGTTTAATATCGCGAGATCTTGTACAACGAGATCTCGTTACACCCCTAATAACTGTAGATGGGTTAGCGTTAGCTCCATGTTTTGACGGGTACTATTTTGCAAAATAGCTCATGAACCACAGGACAGATTTTGATGAAACTTACAGAAAGTAATCACTGGGTCGAAATTTAAAAACTGTCAGCTATAGGAGATGTTTGGACTAAAATTCGATTTATTTATAATTTATTTTCGCAGCGCGCGCGCGCGACAGTTTGGAAGAAGTCAAAGCGAAACGATTTAAATCCAGCAGATTTGACCATTACGTGAATTTATTAAGGAATGGTTAAGCTCAGAAACCCTTTTGCTATAATGTCAGCTAACAAATATATTTTTAAAGTGTTTATCTTGCTAAATTTTAAAGAAAATGCAGCAGTCCCACCCGTGCGGGTGCACGTAGTGAAACTACTTTTTAAATCCAGTTGATTTGACAATTACGTGCATTTATTAAGGAAAAGTTCGGAACCCCAAAATTACACTACATACAGTCCGCTCCGCAGGTCGCAGCTGAGCGTCTCAAACTCCAATTTCCACTTCCTCCGCTCAGCTCAGGTCCGCCTGCATGCGCCGCTCCTAGACGCATGCGCGGGATTTGCGGGATCGCGCGATAAATCAAGTGATAAATAAGTAAGTCAGAACAAAACAATTCATTCGGTGGAAGAAGGAGAACAACAGTAGAGACTGCTGCCTTGATCTTCTCTCGTAAATGAGCGACAGGACATGGTTTGAGCAACAGGAAGTGATGTATTACATTTCAGAATAAAATACTTTATTTATTTATTTCTTGTATTGCGTTTGTAGGCGTAGTCATAAATGATAGTTTGAAAGCATTTTTGTACAAATAAATCCGTATAGAGCTAGGATTAAGTCCGCCCGTGGTGATTTTATTTTGTAAATACGGAAGTTGTGCTCGTTCCTTTTCCTGTTGGTGCGACGTAATCTTCAAAAGTTGACTCCGGCACAGCTCCGGCGTCCGGCAGAAATAGAAAAATTTCTAATTTTGACGGACTGCCGTCCGCTCTCCGCAGCTCGCCGCCGCCGTGCGGAGCCAGTGTAAACTCTGTCATTGATTATAATGGGTGCGTATTTGCTGCGGAGGTCGGACCGGAGCGGGGCGGAGCCGCAACGCATGTAGTGTATTTTTGGCGTAAGACACATCTTTGCTATAATTTTCATCAAACAAATAATTGTTTTTACCATGTTAATCTTGTTAAAGTCCTTCAGTGCAGCTCCTGTGGCAACCATTTGCAGCAGGGCAAACCTCCGGCCCACATTTCGGGTTGTCAACGGTGACGCGTAATATACGCGACGCGTCAGCGGTGACACATAATAGATGCAAATTATACGGCGGTGTAACATGTTTATGGACTTTTCCAATTTATTGGACATAATTGGAGAATGCGTCTTATAGGGCGGTGCGACTTATTGGCCGGAAAATAAGGTAGCTACATGTGACGCAAAACCAGTCTCTAAAAGTAACTCGACACTTTTCTCACTCACCCATCAACTTGACCTTGCTGTATGATCATTCTGTGTGCTTCCTCTCTCATGATGCGACCGTGGAACCACACTTGTGTCCTGTGGATTACTAAGATCAAACACTTATTTAGAACCACGCATCACGAGATAATCCATCATCTCAGTTAAGATTGTTGGTCCTGATGGTGCTGGGCCCAGTATGATTCAGATGGGAGTACCTGTGCTTAAGGAGGACGAGTGCACGGAGCTCGGGCTGCCCAGGACATTCATGCGGTGGGTCCTTTTCTGTGGGGAAAAGATACGATGCCATTAGCACAAAGGACACTAAAAATGAGGGTAGGTCTTTCAAACCAAAGCAGAATGTTGTGGCTCAATACTTTTTATAAATCAAAAGCTTAGAGGGTCAAGAATGTCCATATTAGACTCCAACTACAGAAACCACATTTCCTGCAACAGTGCAGCGTTTTGCTGAAAGCTGCTGAACAAGCTAAAGTTCCCTCGCTTGAGCACACATTAGAACAAGCTTAAGCCTATTTGAAATACACCGACAGCTGAAAAGTAGAAAGTAGAAGCTGAAGGGGGAACAAAAAAGCTGAAATTATCAAGAGTAGATGGAAAAAAGCTAGTATTAGCTGAAAGAAGCTACAAGTAGCAAAAGCATGCTTAAAGCTGCGCTGACATCATCTTGTAACTATGCATCATATTGCACTACATATATATGTTTTATCATTCAACTATGTTCGTTTTTGCAAACAAACTTATAAATATATTTAATTTTGATTTTAAATTGATTTTAAACTTTGCGCCGTGTTTATTCATGGAAAATCCGATTTCACGCGAACGCAGCATACGTGACGTAACGAGACGTAGAGGGTTTTGCATTTACATATAAGGACGGACAATTTAAAACCCGACGAATTTATCAGACGCAGGCTGCTTCTACGTCTCGTTACGTCACATATGCTGCGTTTGCGTGAAATCGGATTTTCCATGAATAAACACGGCGCAAAGTTTAAAATCAATTTTAAATCAAAATTAAATATATTTATAAGTTTGTTTGCAAAAACGAACATAGTTGAATGATAAAACATATATGTAGTGCAATATGATGCATAGTTACAAGATGATGTCAGTTCAGCTTTAAATTAGCTACAACAAAAAAGCTGAAAGGAGTGTAAACAGTTTGCAGAAAAATCCCCAAAGAGCACAAAAAAGCTGAAATTAGAAGAAAAAAGCTGAAAGGAGCAACAGTGAGACGTCTTTGGGCATAACATAATACACCACTTCGAACAAATAAACATAAATAATATGGTGCACAGAAATGAGGGACACCCCAGGTACATAAAATCATCTGTAGCCAGGCAGAACAGGAAGTACTTTAATCTTCATCCCCCTTAAAGATTTAAGAGCCATTTCCCTACAAAATATTTTTAATGGTCTGGAATCACTTCAAAGTTTCCCCTATTTAACTTGCCATGGCGGGGTGCTCATCTCATTCATGATTTTTGTTGACAGGGGGACCAAGACATGTCTGAGCGCAGATTGTACTAACAGTTTCTGAGCGGGGGGTGTTCAGCATGAGGGAGGAGCAATGTGAGTGCTGCCTTTAGCTTTTTAGTTACAGTCTGTATTTCGCACCGCTAGCTTAGTGCTATGTCAGTGCCGGTGGGGGGATTCGGTATAGTAGGTGGGGTGCTCAGTTCTGTTGACGGGGTGGGACACCCCGCTTGGGGAAACACTGCACTTTTCTTCTTCTTTCAGCTGCTCTCTTCAGCAAATTAACTCGCACCAAGACTTAGGCCGGTCACGAAAAACAATAAATCCATTAATCACATGATAAATGAAAATTATCAACCTCATTTCCATTTATCGGCTTTATCATTTCTTCGTGTCTCTCTCTGCCATGTAGGGCACCCGGGGGAGCAGATGGTGCGGGTTAAGTGCTCAAGGGCCCAGAGTGGGACAAACGAGGGTGGAGGCAGGTGTGGGCGCTTCACCTTCCCAACCACATTTTAATGTTGTTGGTCTGTGGAGTTGAACTGGCAACCGTCCAATCACAGGCCCACCTTGTCTAACTTCTGCTCCACCACTCCCAATTTAATAGTCTGGAATCACCAACTCAAAACTAGAAATAACTTAATTTACGACTTGTTTTAGGCTGGCTTGGATTCTTTATTTATTGATCATATTTTAACATGTATGAATCTCAGAAGTGGGAATCCCTCGTTTGTCGCAGCTTTTTGTTGTTTGACTTTTCTTAAATCCCTTGTTTTATAGAAAACATTCAACTTCAAAGAGAAATGAGGTTCTGGTAGTCTCACAGTGGCTCCTAATGCTGGGGTTTGGACCACACTGCAGGTCACATGACTCAGGTCTGCTCGTTCACGTTGAGATGCCACCTCCTCTGTGACGTCACACACAGCACGATGTGTTGACGGACGTGAACACAGATGCTACATGTGTTAGCATGTGTATCCATCCTTGTCACTCCTAAGGAGAACCTCAGCATCTTCATTTCTGCTACTTCCAGTTCTGTCTCCTGTCTTTTTGTCCATGTCTCTGTCTCCAGACCATACAACATAGCTGGTCTCACCACTGTCTTGTAAACTTTTCCTTTGACCTTTGCTGACACCTTTTTGTCACAAATCACTCCTGAAACTTTTCTCCATCCGCTCCATCCTGCCTGGACTCTCTTCTTCACCTCTTTACCACATTCCCCATTTTCCTGGACAGTGGACCCCAAGTACTTGAAGTCCTGCACCTTTGTGACCTCTGACCCTTGTAGCCTCACTGTTCCACTGGCCTCCCTCTCATTCACACACATGTACTCTGTCTTACTACGGCTGACTTTCATTCCTCTTCTTTCAAGAGCATACCTCCACCTCTCCAAGTTCTCTTCCACCTGTTCCCTGTTCTCACCACAGATCACAATGTCATCTGCAAACATCATAGTCCATGGGGATTCCTGCCTGACCTCATCTGTTAGTCGGTCCATCACCAGAGCAAACAAGAAGGGGCTCAGAGCCGATCCTTGATGCACTCCCACCTCCACCTTGAAGCTATCTGTCACTCCTACAGCACATCTCACCACTGTCCTGCTGTCCTCATACATGTCCTGCTGTCTTCATACATGTCCTGCTGTCCTCATACATGTCCTGCTGTCCTCATACATGTCCTGCTGTCCTCATACATGTCCTGCTGTCTTCATACATGTCCTGCTGTCTTCATACATGTCCTGCTGTCTTCATACATGTCCTGCTGTCTTCATACATGTCCTGCTGTCCTCATACATGTCCTGCTGTCTTCATACATGTCCTGCTGTCTTCATACATGTCCTGCTGTCCTCATACATGTCCTGCTGTCCTCATACATGTCCTGCTGTCCTCATACATGTCCTGCTGTCTTCATACATGTCCTGCTGTCCTCATACATGTCCTGCTGTCCTCATACATGTCCTGCTGTCCTCATACATGTCCTGCTGTCCTCATACATGTCCTGCTGTCTTCATACATGTCCTGCTGTCCTCATACATGTCCTGCTGTCTTCATACATGTCCTGCTGTCTTCATACATGTCCTGCTGTCCTCATACATGTCCTGCTGTCCTCATACATGTCCTGCTGTCTTCATACATGTCCTGCTGTCTTCATACATGTCCTGCTGTCTTCATACATGTCCTGCTGTCCTCATACATGTCCTGCTGTCTTCATACATGTCCTGCTGTCTTCATACATGTCCTGCTGTCTTCATACATGTCCTGCTGTCCTCATACATGTCCTGCTGTCTTCATACATGTCCTGCTGTCTTCATACATGTCCTGCTGTCTTCATACATGTCCTGCTGTCTTCATACATGTCCTGCTGTCTTCATACATGTCCTGCTGTCCTCATACATGTCCTGCTGTCTTCATACATGTCCTGCTGTCTTCATACATGTCCTGCTGTCCTCATACATGTCCTGCTGTCCTCATACATGTCCTGCTGTCTTCATACATGTCCTGCTGTCTTCATACATGTCCTGCTGTCTTCATACATGTCCTGCTGTCCTCATACATGTCCTGCTGTCCTCATACATGTCCTGCTGTCTTCATACATGTCCTGCTGTCTTCATACATGTCCTGCTGTCTTCATACATGTCCTGCTGTCCTCATACATGTCCTGCTGTCCTCATACATGTCCTGCTGTCCTCATACATGTCCTGCTGTCCTCATACATGTCCTGCTGTCTTCATACATGTCCTGCTGTCCTCATACATGTCCTGCTGTCCTCATACATGTCCTGCTGTCTTCATACATGTCCTGCTGTCTTCATACATGTCCTGCTGTCCTCATACATGTCCTGCTGTCCTCATACATGTCCTGCTGTCCTCATACATGTCCTGCTGTCCTCATACATGTCCTGCTGTCCTCATACATGTCCTGCTGTCCTCATACATGTCCTGCTGTCCTCATACATGTCCTGCTGTCCTCATACATGTCCTGCTGTCCTCATACATGTCCTGCTGTCCTCATACATGTCCTGCTGTCTTCATACATGTCCTGCTGTCTTCATACATGTCCTGCTGTCCTCATACATGTCCTGCTGTCCTCATACATGTCCTGCTGTCTTCATACATGTCCTGCTGTCTTCATACATGTCCTGCTGTCCTCATACATGTCCTGCTGTCCTCATACATGTCCTGCTGTCCTCATACATGTCCTGCTGTCTTCATACATGTCCTGCTGTCCTCATACATGTCCTGCTGTCCTCATACATGTCCTGCTGTCCTCATACATGTCCTGCTGTCCTCATACATGTCCTGCTGTCCTCATACATGTCCTGCTGTCCTCATACATGTCCTGCTGTCCTCATACATGTCCTGCTGTCCTCATACATGTCCTGCTGTCCTCATACATGTCCTGCTGTCCTCATACATGTCCTGCTGTCCTCATACATGTCCTGCTGTCCTCATACATGTCCTGCTGTCCTCATACATGTCCTGCTGTCCTCATACATGTCCTGCTGTCTTCATACATGTCCTGCTGTCCTCATACATGTCCTGCTGTCCTCATACATGTCCTGCTGTCTTCATACATGTCCTGCTGTCCTCATACATGTCCTGCTGTCCTCATACATGTCCTGCTGTCTTCATACATGTCCTGCTGTCCTCATACATGTCCTGCTGTCCTCATACATGTCCTGCTGTCCTCATACATGTCCTGCTGTCTTCATACATGTCCTGCTGTCTTCATACATGTCCTGCTGTCTTCATACATGTCCTGCTGTCTTCATACATGTCCTGCTGTCTTCATACATGTCCTGCTGTCTTCATACATGTCCTGCTGTCTTCATACATGTCCTGCTGTCTCATACATGTCCTGCTGTCTTCATACATGTCCTGCTGTCTTCATACATGTCCTGCTGTCCTCATACATGTCCTGCTGTCCTCATACATGTCCTGCTGTCTTCATACATGTCCTGCTGTCCTCATACATGTCCTGCTGTCTTCATACATGTCCTGCTGTCTTCATACATGTCCTGCTGTCTTCATACATGTCCTGCTGTCTTCATACATGTCCTGCTGTCCTCATACATGTCCTGCTGTCTTCATACATGTCCTGCTGTCTTCATACATGTCCTGCTGTCCTCATACATGTCCTGCTGTCCTCATACATGTCCTGCTGTCCTCATACATGTCCTGCTGTCTTCATACATGTCCTGCTGTCCTCATACATGTCCTGCTGTCCTCATACATGTCCTGCTGTCTTCATACATGTCCTGCTGTCCTCATACATGTCCTGCTGTCTTCATACATGTCCTGCTGTCCTCATACATGTCCTGCTGTCTTCATACATGTCCTGCTGTCTTCATACATGTCCTGCTGTCCTCATACATGTCCTGCTGTCCTCATACATGTCCTGCTGTCTTCATACATGTCCTGTACCAGTCTAACATACTTTTCTGCCACTCCAGATTTCCTCATGCAATACCACACCTCCTCTCTTGGCACCCTGTCATATGCTTTTTCTAAATCCACAAACACACAATGGAGTTCTTTCTGACCCTCTCTGTACTTCTCTATCAACATCCTCAAAGCAAAGATGGCATCTGTGGTGCTCTTTCTTGGCATGAAACCATACTGCTGCTCACAGATAGTCACCTCTTGTCTAAGTCTTGCTTCCACAACTCTCTCCCAGATCTTCATCGTGTGGCTCATCAACTTAATTCCCCTGTAGTTGCTACAACTCTGTACATCACCCTTGTTCTTAAAAATGGGAACCAGCACACTTCTTCTCCATTCTTCAGGCATTTTCTCACCCTCAAATATTCCATTAAATATTTGAGTCAAAAACCTCACTGCCATCTCTCCAAGACATTTCCAAACCTCCACTGGTATGTCATCAGGTCCTACTGCCTTCCCCTTCTTCATTCTTTTCAGAGCTTTCAGTGTTCAGAATTTTTTTTTACTGTATGTATTTGTGTATGTTACTGGCACATATTTAATTAAAAAATTTAAAAAATATATTTCTGTGTATATGACTCATGTTACAACGTGTACAGCTGCAGCTTGTAGTCAAGCACGACATAGATATGTACAAATTTATTATTTATTTATTTAGTGGGTGCAGCTTATATTCAGGTGCACTCAATCGTCTGGAAATGACAGTAAATGTAATTTGGGACGCATGTGCCTGCAGTGTGAACCTTTGGGTTGTGATGTGTGGAGTCTTGAAAACATCTACAGACATCAGAGTAACTTAAGAAATTGAATAACACCAGGAATTATAAATGTATAAATCTTCCATCAAGACAAATTAAAGCAGAAACAGACCATTTGAGAACCACCAGATGAGGAACAACGTTCTCACTCACCCTCCAGGTCTGTCCCTCCTCCAGGGCGGCGCTCTGAGCCTCCACGGGGTTGTCGATGACGCGGCCCGTCCGTCCCGAGAAGTCCATGGCAACCAGGGAGTTCTCCGACACGCTCCGCTGTTAGGAGCGAGAGGGGGAGAGGGGGGAGGGAGTGGTAGTGATTGGGGAGGGGGGAGACACGGGTCAGAGGTCAAACAAGCCAGACGCAGTCACTGGAGCGTGACAAATCCTGTCTGCACACAGACCCAGTTAAGTCCATGAATGCTCCTCTGAGAAGCACGAGCCTCTTTGAGTTTTCTGGCTGCGAAGCTTCGAACTGTTTTCCTTTCAGGTGGAGAACGACGTTTAAATTGAACTTTAGTTCACACTTTAGATTATTTAAACGGATGTTCTTTATTCAGGAATATTTTGCAGATTATCTGTAAATGCTTTGCCCTTTTTTTTATCATTACGCATAATTTATCACTTTATTAATCAAATCCCACTGAGGTCACAGATCTCTTTTACAAGGGAGGCCTGGACCTGATAGCAGACTAACATGCATGTTTTGACCTGTGGACGGAAACTGGAGTACCCGGAGAAAACCACACAAGCACGAGAAGAACATGCAAACTCCACACAGAAAGACCCAGGTCCAACCGGGGATTGAACTGTTGCTGTGAGGCAACAGTGCCAACCACTGAGCCGCCGTGCTGCCCATGTTTGCTCAATTCTGCTGAAAGAAGCAGAAATGAGCGCAAAAAGTGGAAATTATCTGAAAAAAGCTCAAATTTGCAACAAAAAAAAAGCTGAAATGTAGCTAAAAAGCCAGAAATGAGCTTAAATTACCAAAAGGAAGTGGATAGAGTGCATTTTTTCCTAAATTAGGCTGAAAAACTTTAAATGAGTGCAAAAAAATGTGGAATTAGCTGAAAAAGCTTAAAGACCGTGTAAAGTGAAATTAAATGTGTGTTTTTAGTTTGTCACATGGCATAAATATGTGTTATTAATCACCCATATAAATCTGACTGATTAAAAACATTGTTTACCTTATAAAATTAAGTCTCAAAAATCATGAAAAAACATGATTTTGCCTTGCCCTGGAACGCTGGGGGCGTGTCAGTGCGTGGGCGTGGTTTCAGCGCAGCTGCGCTCGTGTCCTGCCCCTGCCCTGAGCTGACTGTGTGGAGAGGCAGGCAGCAGAGATCCAGTAAACCTGCTCTGTTTTTATCTGAGTTCTGTCTGTAACAGCAGCTACTTTTTCCAAGAGTTACGCTGTTTTTGTAAATAGTTTTCTTGTGTGTTTTTAATCTGGAATGAATAATAAAAAAAAGAGTTGTACCATGCGGGATTTGAACCCGTGGGGTTTGGGACGGAAGGCAAGCGCTTTATCCATTGACCTATCCAGGCATTACAGATACTCGGTATAAAACCACGCGGTATAAAAACACGTTATGATTTGTACGGGTGCCCTGACCATTGCGACATCCAGGGAAGATGCACAAACGAGGCAGATTTGTTCCTGTCTTTGATTTTATACGTCTACCTTATAATGTTTTGCTAGTTTTTTGATACTTTGTAAAAAAAAAAAAAAAAAAACTTTCTTTTTTTTTTTTTCTTCTCTCTTTTGTTTTCTATTGTTTATTGTTTGTTTGTTTATTGTTTATTGTTTAAGGAAATTATACCACTGCTGTTCATTGTTCTTTAGTTTTAGCAGGTCGCTTTCGTAAATGAGCCCTTGAGGTTCAAAAGATTTACCTGACTAAATAAAGGTTGAATGAATGAATGAATAATTGATTAGCTAGCTAACAATGAACAAAATATCTATGCTATTGCTATCTGATGCTATCTGCGATTCGCGAGTGAACGGCTCCACCGAGGCAAATTTATACGGCTGGAGCTGCAGGGGGTGGGGCTATACTAATGAGGACCGCGTGACGAAACGCGGTCACATTTAAAACACGCCTAAAAAATCCTGAAATAGAAATATGTTTATACACAGTTTGCTCTATAACTCCAAAATTAATTGAGCTACAATTTTGAGACTTTTTACTCATTTACAAGATTACAATTATGACATTTAAATGTTTATTGAAGAAAATGTTGAAATTCACTTTACACGGTCTTTAAATTAGCATAAAAACTGCAATATGTAGCTAAAATAGTAGAAAAAGCTGAAACTTGCATAATAAGATGAAAGGAGCATAAAGAAGTTAGAAGAAGCACAAAAATGTTTTAGTTAGAAATAATCTGAAAGGAGCACAAAACAGCTACAAAACCGCTGAAAGTAGCTGGTTTTTTTTTTTAAATTAGCACCAGGAAGCTGAAAGAAGCTGAAGCAGAAGACAATGTGAAAGGAGCAGTAAAACACATCTAAAGATTTAAAGGATGTAAAATGAGCTCAATTCATTTTCGATGAGGACAAAATGTCAGAAAAGTTTTGTTGAAATATTTTAAAAACTGCAGGACGACCGAAGAACGTACGGAAGAAAAATGGATCACAATCCAGTGAATGCTTCATAAACATTCACTGGATTAATTTTCCAGTTCTCGTTGCGGTCCTTCGGGTGCTTTAAATATCACAACAGAGTTTAAACTTCTTCTGGGACCACACTGATTGTTGCATCGGTCACACGCGGACATGTCAGTGGTAGAACTCTTCATAAAGCTCCTGAAGGTAAATGTTTGATGCTATATTGAACGTGACTGAAGTTGCAGGTCTCGTTTACTGTCAGAGATTTAGAAATTAGAGCTTGTTGTATCATAACCCTGTCCAAATCTGGAGCTTAAGTACAAAGTTTGCACAGATTGTTAGATTTGACTTAATGCACAATCATAAGGAGCTTAGAAAACCTTTGTCCAGCCCGTCTGGGTGTGAGGGCATTATGAACACGTGTGTCCCATCTGTAAGAAGGGATAAGATGACGCTGGCTGCAGCATGAACTTTGGTTTTACCACAAATCTTTGGCACAAAAGAAAATCTAGCTGCCCTAAAACACAGAATACATTATTCATCAATGTTCTTCTAAATCTGTGATTCTCTGCTCTTCTGGTAGTTTTGAAAAGCCCCAACCCAAACGACCCACGTCTCAGTTGTGAGTAAACCCAACTGTGTGTACATGTTGGTACCGTTTCATTGCAAGGTGTTTATTTATTCAACATTGTCGGTTCGAGGAGTTGAACCAGCGACCTTCCAATCACTGGCCCACCTTCTCTAACCTCTGCACCACCACTCCCAGTAGAGTCGTCCTAACATTCATTAAATCCTGAAAGTAGGTTGGCCTCTACATGGAGCTGAGCTTCCAGAAACACCTGGCCTGTTAGTCCCTCTGTGAACGATGCCAACAGGAATAATCACTCACGGTTTGGAACCGGCCGTCCATGAAGATGTTCTTCTTACGTTATCTCCTGTAACTGGAGAGGTATCGTTCCTAACACCTGCACGCTCCATTTACCCTCTCCTGCTCAAAAGAACCTGCACGCGCTCCACTCTGCCGAGCAGGAGGTCAACGCTCCTGAAGTTTTAATCTGCTGCTACAGCTACAAGCTGGATTAGAGATGACCTGGTCAGGCCGCATCATTTGAAATTATCTCTTCATTTAGTACAAGCGTCAGATCATCATGAACTGAGCACCACAGTCATGGATTTCCACGAGTCTTAATAAACTACCGTAATTTCTGGTCCATAAGCTGCTACTTTTTTCACACACTTTGAACACTGCGGTTTATACAATGCTGCAGCTAATTTATGTATTTTATGTTAATGGACTAATGAGCTTCCTGCTTCCTACCACTAAAACATTTAACCTCGTCACACCTGGTGCTCACATAGCTGCCTAATGCACGTTTCTATTTGGGGGGGTCCTCGTGACTCAGTGAGACTACCAAACAGGTCACAGGTCCCCGTTCTCACCTCCCCGTTGTGGCTCCTCTCTGGGGGCAAAATGAAATATTTTCAGACACTCAAAATAAGTAAGGACAGCACAAGGTGACTTCCTGGTAGGTTGTTGTATTTTTTTTTTAAACCAGCTGTGTTACAGACAGGGTTCAGAAAAAAAAATAACATTTACTGTGCATGTTTGTGTATGTTTCAGGTACGTGTTTAAAAGTTTTTAAAAAAAACTGTGTGTAAATATCTCACGGCTTATAGACAAGTGTGGACTATACATGTACAAATTGTATTTATTTTTTTAAGTTAGTGAGCGTGGTTTATATTCAGGTGCACACAATAGTCAGGAAATTATGGTAATGTGGATAGAAGTGTGTATAAAGCACTTTTTTGTTATTTGTTAGCGGAAGGATGCTGGTGGCCATTTGTTAATACAGGGGTCTGCAACCTGCGGCTCTGGAGCCACATGCGGCTCTTTGGTCCCTCTGCAGCGGCTCTTTCAAGCTCTGACCAAAACTGAACTGGTTGTTATACAAAAAAGAAAAAAAAAAGACTAGTTTTAGCAGTTTTTATGTCATTTCATTGCCAAATATGTGGCTATTGGAACAAGTACAAGGAGTAAAACTTTAACTTTCTTTTCTATACTTAATTCATTTTTCCACAATTATAAAAACCTAGGTTTGTATAGTTCATAGTTTTTATTAAAAAAAAAAAACATCTCTTTAAACTAATCAGTTTTTTTTTCATTTGTCTTAAATTGTAAAAATAGAAATTAGTTATTTTATTTTCATAGTGACAAAATGTCTCTTTTGATTATAAAGGTTGCAGACCCCTGTGTTAATAGATCATTTAAACAGAATGGCAGAATGTTAAATAAGATGATTATAAAAGTATGTCCCAAATTATTTTTATTAATATTATGCTTCTGGAATGTAGGGTAGCTTTGGCTACGTTTATTTAGGACTTCTTGATTTAATTCCACCACTACTCTACGATGTGCACAGAGTTGAATAAGGTCCTCACCACAGGCGCAGAGAAAGCTGAGCTGCTGGACTTTCTGTGTTGGGGCACGTTGTAGTTCTGATACAGCACCAGCCCAAACTGAGGAGAGACGAGACAGCAGGCGTCGTTAGCTCAACGCTCCGCGCGCTGCTTCATTATGCCAGTTAGTGTCCAGCTTCCAGTGCAACTTTACTTTGAGCAGTCTGAAGGCAGTCATCCAGCAGGTTCTGCTCTGCTCGTCCTCTGCACACAGCATCTTCAGCTCCTTGCAGTCACTCCTCGCTTTACTGGGCTGTCGACCAAACAGTGGACACACAAGCAGGGTCAGTTCACGATCAGGCAAACGCACCAAGAGCACGAGTGAAGAAGCAGAATGCCTCCGAAATCACATTTGTTCATATTTCTTTAAATAGTTCCATTTTCACTAAACTTTGAAAGAGGTTCAACCTGTCGGGCTTGAACTCGACTGATTCGGTGTTCTGTGAAGAAATCTCACTCATAAATAGTAAATGGACTGTAGTTATATAGAGCCATTTTATCTTATCAAGACACTCAAAGCTCTTTACACTATAATCTGTGCCTCATTTATTCATTCACACTCTACTAGATCTATACAAAGCTAATTGAACAAATCATTCTAAAGAGACTAATCAGAGATTTATCACATTCATACACTGATGGGACACACATCAGAGACAATGAGGGGTTCAGTGTCTTGCTCAGGGACACTTCGGCATGTGACTGCTGGTGGGACTCAAACCCCCAACTCTCGCATTGTAGGACGACTGCTCTAACCACTCAGCCACAGCCGCCCAGTGAGTTATGTTCTTTAAAGATTTTCCCAGCAGAAAGAAGATACTGTATTTTCCACATTGCTCCGCCCTATAAGTCGCATCAGTCTGAACGTCTAATAAAGTGGGAACAATATGTTGCATCTATTATGCGTTACCACTGACAACCCAGAAATGTGGGCCGGTGTTGTGCCAAAATTTGATTGTCTGCCAAATGACGGCCGCGGGAGCGTGCACAGGAGGAATTTTAACAAGAATTTAACAAGATTAACACTTAAAAACAATTATTTGTTTGCTCGAAATTATAGTACAGGTGTGTCTCAGTTTAACTTTTCCTTAATAAATTGATTTATTCATTTAGTTTAAATTAGGACAATGCATATTAATCAACATGACAGCAGTAAGCATCAATGTAAATATGCTGGAGTTAGCACAATAGCTAATTTCATCTGTTGTTCTTAGACAGGTAAGAACAAGAAACATCCCACATAAAAAAGAGCAGAGAAAAATACAAACATCACCTATATAGCACATAACACAACATAAAATTACAATAAAGATATGATGCCATAAGAAAATAGACAACGTAATCTACACATGAGTGCACTTCTGATTAAATCAGCTGCATTTCAAAACTATTTGCTACCTCGGTGCTCCAGGAGCGCGCAGAGGGAGGAACACAGGGAGGAGGAACGCTGTGCATTTCTTCAAAATTGAACAAGATAAGTACCTAAATCAATTATTTGTTTGCTTGACATTATATTAAAGGTGTGTCTCAGTTGAACTTTTCCTTAATAAATGCACTTTAATGGTCAAATTAGCTGCATTTCACTGTGGCGGTGCAGAGAAATGAAGCTGATTTGACGGTTGCTCCAGGTGAGCTGGACGAAGGTGACAGGATATGGCAAGTGATTGCGTCATTAATAGCCACTTTTACATATTACATGACACTACGGCATGCCATAAATATGTAGCTTCGGCGTGTAAGTCGCAGGGCATGTAAATTATGCAAAAACGTGACTTATAAGGTGAAAAATACAGTAATCACAACATTCTCTCTCTCCCCTAACAAACATAAAAAAAGATAAATGTTGAAAACGTGTCCATGAGCCTGACGAGTCGGTGTTGAAGGCAACATGTGAAAGATAAGATGTGCATTAAAGGAACATTTAGTCCCTTTTGAAGTGGGGTTCTGCAGCAGGTTCACCTTGATGCAGAACTGGTGTTCTGTGGGAGCGTTGTGAAGTCTTCTGCCTGTGATGACGGTGAAGATGTTACTATCCTCCAGATCTGAGAGCAGCTGAAGGTGTCTGGGCTCCTGTTCAGTGACACACAGGGACAGGGGACTCAGACTAAATGAGACGACGTGACCTCTTGTCTGGCTGAAGCCTACTTGAGGTTACGTAAAAACACTTCTAATAAAAGTTTCCTCCACATCTGTTTCAGAACATGTTTTAGTCACCTTGGACGTTCCTTTAGCAGAGTAGTAGAGGCCGGAGCGGCGCAGCAACATGTACAGCTTCTTCCAGGACTTTCTTCCAGGCTCCTTCACATAAAGATAACCCTGGATCTCAGGACAGCTGCTGGAGTTCAGAAAGTTCTTAAAAAAAAACATATTAAATATTCATGTGTCACCAACGAGCACAAACAATTAAAAACAACCAAGATCAGCCAAGACAGTCAATGATTCTAGTTTTAAATACTTGTAAACGAGCTCTTTATAAAGATGTTGCACCTTTCAAAAAGCCCGTCACGTAAAGTTGTTTACAGCAGGGTGCAAAACGTTCACCCATGAACAAGTAACCAGAAGAAGAAAAAAAAACGTCCCTGAGACCCGAGCTGTTTGGTGGGCAGCTTCTCTTTCTCCAAGGTACATGGGGTTAATAGGACCTACTGAGTTCAATAGCGACACTCTGTCATGGTCCAGGAAGTGGTTTTAGAAAAAGATGATGTCCTCATATGAGGACAGTGGGTTTATTTTTGCATTTATTATTTATATATANCCAGGGTCAAATTAAGGTTTTTGAACTGTCCAGTGATGACCTTTACTGACCACTCAGTAAAGCAAGACATTTACTACAAAATCATTCATTTAGCTGTAATCTGATAAATATAGTCACCAAAAGAGACTATTTCTATCTTTGATTTTATTCTGATGTGATCAAAAGAATAACTTTTGTCATTTTCATGATGTGTGCTTTTAAGCTGTGTTATTCTGTGAGAGTTAAACTGTGTTCACTGCTATGTTAAAGGTGAAATTGCGGGTCACAGAGACCCGACTGTTTTGTTTAGAAATAAGAAGACAGTTTAATCCGTTGTTTTTCATGAACAAGGCTCCAGCTGCTCTGTCTTTTCCTAAACAATTTCCCTCTGCTGCTGTAACCTTGGGTTCTGATAAGACAAGTGAACTCCTCTCTTTGTGCCTGCTCTTTAAGTTCTAAACTGTGCGAGAACGCTCAGAGTTGCTGGGAACTTCCAAAGAGATGTGAACTTTCCCAAGAGCTGGACACGTGTGGTCAAGAGCTAACGACCGGCGTCTTCAGCTAAGGACTGATAACAGGCTGTTATGAGTCTACTTCGAACAAGCCGAGCTCAAAAACTTTGTTTATTCCCTCCTGGAATAAGTTTATCTTGAAGTCAGAGGCCTGAAGCTGACATATTCTCTGATGACCAACGCGGAAGCCAGGAGACGTTGAAACGTAAACTAAAACCAGTTTTGGACGTGCTGGGACTAAAGGACTCTGTGCATCTGAAGGCTGGTGTCTTCCCTCTTACCGGGCTGTCGTCAAAAGGTAAAGGGCTGTTTACAAAACGTACTTGGATTTTAGCAGAAGTCGGATGAGAAGTGTCACTCTGGTCTCATGCTCAGGATAATTTTCTTCTTAAATCTTTCCTCCTATTTCTTTTCCCTCTCAACCTAAGCTGGAAACTATATTTTAAGCTGAAATGCCCCTCAGACTAAATATGTGTAACATCTAGTATTTATGTCTGTTGTGTTAAATTTAAGTGTGCTGACGTATTTGAATTGAAAGAAAGTGAAATCATGTCAATCAAGTGTAATGGTGTTAATTTAGTTGATTTATTTTAAATAAATGATAGTGTCTCTTTGACATATCAAACTAAGTTAACGTGTCCATTGTCACTTAATGGCTCTGTTTATTTATCCATCACAAAGATCACAGAAATATTGAATAAACTGAAAAAGAAGAGAATCCGTGAAATTACTATTCAATCTGAATAAGTAAATTAAGGTAAAAAGGAGGTCAGTATTAAACTGACCCCCTTTAACCCCTTACACGTGCCCCCGCGGCCGCGACGGATCCACGCCGTCCGACCTGAGCTCGACGGACCCTCCGCTCCAGATGCTAACAACATGCTAACTTCCAACACGGTAACACTCAAAGTGCTGGTTCTGGTCCGTGTTCAGCTTGGACTGTTTGTTGGCTGTGTGTTATTTTAGTTAAACCTTTTTTTAGCTGGTTAGATCTGATTGAGACAGTTTACACATCTTTTTTGGATTTAAAGCTGTGAAGCTCTGTGCTGTGAAGCCGGTGTGCGCTCCTTGTAGTAATTAAATAATTAATGATATCAGAGTAACTACAGTACTTTGTGACTAGTTCTCCGATTTGTCTGCCATGATTTCTTTCTCAAACTCATTTAACTCGACCACTGCCATTTTGCTCTTGTTCCTTGGTGAAGCTGTGGTAGCTCGTGTTTTTGTCCGTATCATTTGCTCTGGTTGTTCGCGTCTGCTTGTTCGCCAGCTTTTCCGCCTTTAGATGTGGTGCGGAAGCCGGTATTGCCCAATACTGGGGGCGTGTCTGGGAACTATGTACAGGTAGTCCCCGAATTACGAGCGCTCTGATTTACGAGGTTCCAGACTTACGAGCTGGCGAATTTTTGGAAAAAACGCAAAAAATACTGAGTTTTCATGTGTTTTTTCACCACAGTTAGTTAGCTAAACATATGGACACACGTTTCCGATCATTTTTATGCACTCATAAGCAGTTTTTTGATGAAAAACGAGTGTTTGTAGTCGCGCTAGCGAAACCGTTCCAATTTACGAGCGAAATTCCGGACTTACGAGAGACATGGCAACCGTTCCAAATTACGAGATTTCCGGTTTACGAGCGCCTCGTTGTAACGGATCTCGCTCGTAAATCGGGGAATACCTGTATATGGTGCAGTATGTACATATATTTCGACTTACGTCAAAAATCGGTTTACGACACTGCGTAGGAACGGATCTACATCGTAAGTCGAGGACTACCTGTATATCTTTTTTTTAGAATTCTGACTTTTTTTTATGAATTTGGACTTTTTTTTTGTTTGGTCTTGACCTCCTTCACTTTGGTCCATTCAGAACTCACACCGAGGCGGCCAGAAGAATCAAAGTGTTTGGATCAACAAACAAAAAACCACACTGTCAAGTCACGTCACTGGAACCTCCTGAACCACCTTCACCGAAGCCACGGCTTCATTTTTTTCAGCCGAATTTAAAAAAAAAAAAATCTCATGAAAACAGTTTTTTTTTTTTTTTTTTGCTTTGTTTTGTTTTGTTTTTTGAATGTCCAGAGGACCAGACTTAGCTTTTTTGGATCTCATGAAAACGTTTTCAGTGGAGAAGCAAGAGAGGTTTGTGGTTCCAAAAAATTCAGCTTAAATTCAACTCGCCTCTTTGTTGTGATGTTAAAGCAGAACTACTGAACCAGTCAGGTTACCGGGGTTCATCTTTGCTGATGGCGTTGTTGCCGAAACGACATAACGAGTGATTACAGAGCATGTGCTGTGGATGACCTTCAGCTACTACCACACCAAACTTTAGCTCAGCATCTTCTGTTCAGCTGTGACGGCCATCTTAAGTCATTTTAAATCCTAAGGTTAGTCAGTTGTAGGTGTACGACTTATTTGTTAAAGTCTGTTCAGTGGTTCATGAGATATTTTGCTAACAGACAATATCGCCTGCCCTCTCCTTTCAGCAGTGAGCGATGATTAATGACAGACATGAGGCTGGATTGATTTTTCTTTGCACAGATGCAGAATCAAATTTTTATTTTTGCTGGCTTGACTCAAAATAAACTCACCGGGTGAGACGTCACGACTGCAGCGGAGGGTTTGGTTGCCACGGTAACCTGGCCACCGCGGGACAAGACCACGCCACCTTCCTCTGAGGGCTCCCCCGCGCCGCCGGTTTTACCTGGATGGATTCACAGTCGGGCTCGTCAGGTGATAGATTCATGATGGTTTTTGTTGCACAAAAAGAGAAGCACGTCCACCGTGCGCCCGCCTGAGGTTTCGCTACGAAACTTGGCTCTTTCTGCCGAACTCGTCTGCGGTCGGGCCAAAACAGGAAGTAGGAGGAGTTAATGTTATTTTTAGAAGTACCTGCTGAGACAGGTCCAGCGCTGGGCTCGACCTCCGAGGTCGACGGTCTGGGTGACTCCGGACCGGGCTTCTCCTGTGGGAGCTGGATCGGTACCACCATCTGACTGAGGTCGATGGTGAGCTGCTTGGGTTTGGGTTCGGCCTTCTCCTTCGCTGCTCAGAGAAAAAAGAAGCATTTAAAATAAATAAATAATAATCCATCATCCGGTATTCAGTTTCAGATAGATCACCTTCACAGAGTTGTCTGACCCGTTCCTATTGTCTGGACTTTAAAGTGATAATCCAGATATTTTGTAGAGGGTTCTGAGTTATGAGCAACTAATATCTTACCTGTTGTAGGTAGTTTTTTTTGTTGTTGTTGCTGTAATTCACAGCATCAACACTATAGTTTTCTTTTTTTATTTTCCTGTACGTTTTTTGCAATCGATGCACTTCTGCACACTTAGTGCTGTTTTAGCTATTCATAAACCAAATTTAATCTGAAGATTGGCGCCATGACTTCAGTTTTTGATTAACTTTTATACGTATTTAACTTTATTTACATCCCCCCCTTAGGATTCTATTAAAACCTCATTAGTTCCTTTGAAAACATGGTTCTCTTTGGAATCAGCTTCAACATACTCATATACTTATATATAGCTTTTTATGCTATGTTTAGCTTTTGGCAAGCCTTTAGCTACTTTGAGCCAGCTTTTTGATATTTTTAGCTTTTACCAAGCCTTGTGCTACTTTTATTTATTTTTTATTTATTTATAAAATTTATTCATTTTAAAATACAATACAAAACAATCCCATAAACAACAACATACAAAATATAAAATGAAAGGTAGCAGAAAGAAGAAAAAATCTTATTATATCTGCTCCTTTTTTCAAACAATTACCGGTAGTTCAAACAATAATAATCTTCAAGTAACAAAACAAAATGAATAACTCTTTCTAATTTTCTAACTAATACAATATACATTACGCTACTTCAAATATTTATTTGTTAACAATTCAGTTTTGATCATTTTCTTAAATGTAAACATTGACTTGGCATTTTTAACTACATTCTCCAAACCATTCCATAATCTAATTCCCTGGATTGAGGTAGAACGTCCCTTCAAACTAGTTCTGAATTGTGGTTTTACAAACATCTCTGTCCCCTTAAGATTATAACAACTTTGTCTTTTAACAAAATGTATTTGGATATTTAAAGGTAATGTGTTATTCTGAGCCCTATACATAACTGATAAAATATTATAGTCTACCAAATCATGGAACTTCAATAACTTCAGTTGATAAAATAATGTACTTGATGGATGACAGTAATGTTTTCTAGTGATAATTCTTACAGCTCTTTTCTGTAATACAAAAATAGGCTTTGTGATTGTTTTATCCCTTCCAATTTGCATACCGACCTAATCGCTCAACCGACGATGCCATCTCCTCTGCCCTCCACACAGCTCTCACACATCTGGACACGAAGGACTCTTATGTTAGAATGCTGTTCATCGACTTCAGCTCGGCATTCAACACCATCATCCCCCAACAGCTCATCCTTAAACTGGACAGTCTGGGGCTGAACACCTCAATGTGTAACTGGCTGCTAGACTTCCTGACCGGGAGACCACAGACAGTACGGATCGGGAGTAACACATCTAGCACCATCACATTGAACACAGGGGCCCCACAAGGATGTGTGCTGAGCCCCCTTCTATTCACCCTGCTAACACACGACTGCACACCATCGTACAGCTCCAACCACTTCATCAAGTTTGCGGACGACACAACAGTGGTGGGTCTCATCAGCAACAACGATGAGACGGACTACAGGAACGAGGTGAGCCGCCTGGCCTTGTGGTGCGGACACAACAATCTCACTCTCAACGTGGAGAAGACAAAGGAGATTGTTGTGGACTTCAGGAAGAGGGATGCCCAACATGCCCCTCTGACCATCAACAGCACCGCAGTGGAGAGAGTGGACAGCACCAAGTTCCTGGGAGTGCACGTCTCAAAGGACCTGTCCTGGAGCAGGAACACTGCAGCACTGGCGAAGAAGGCTCACCAGCGCCTCTACTTTCTCCGCAAGCTGAAAAGGGCTGGAGCTTCAACCTCCATCATGTGCACCTTCTACAGAGGTGCCATAGAAAGTGTCCTGACCAGCTGCATCACTGTGTGGTTTGGTGCATGCACTGCATCCTGCCGCAAGAGCCTCCAGCGCATCGTGAAAGCAGCTGAGAAGATCGTCGGCACCTCCTTGCCCTCACTGCAGGACTTACACAGCAAACGCCTCACTCGGAAAGCCCACCGCATGGCAGGTGATCCCACACACCCACTACACAGCCGCTTTAGACTGCTGCCATCAGGGAGGAGACTGAGGAGTCTCCAGGCTCGTACCAGCAGACTGAGAGACAGCTCTGTTCATCAGGCAGTCAGAATGCTAAACACTCTGCCTGCTCTGCCTCCCCTCCCATTTGAACTGCCTTAACACAAAAAACTTTCTCACACATTACCACTCAACACAAAGTTTTTAACACTGGACTCTGTGTCATCAAACGGGTTATTCACTAAACTCTCGGTCATGTGTTCATTCAGTTTGCACTACTTCTCATATTTGCACTAATGTTTGTATTACATTACTGCCTATAGTCATACTACTGTTTACATTCACTGTTTACATTTATTAATACTGTTTACATTTATTACTACTGCTTTACATTTATTACTACTGTTTACATTTACACTACTTTTATCTACACTACTGCAGATACATATACAGCATTCTCTGACTAGCCTTATCTAAGGATGCCAAATGTGCCTTATGTGCCTTACTTCATATGCCACTTTGCCTCTATACCAACATCAACTACCTCATACATATACTGTGTACATCAACTTATATGCTGCTGTGCCACTCTTTGCAAATGTCAACGCTAGAAACTTCAGTTTATTTTATAGATTTACGTTTTTATACTTTTCATACTACTATGCAAAAACTCAGGACAGTATTACACTTTTATTATTTCATTTTATGCTTATGTTCATTGGGTGTTTGGTGTTTTAGGGGTGTTTGGTGTTTCAGTGTTGGTGTAAATTTTCATACTTTTATACTATTATGAAAAAACTCAGGACAGTGTTACACTTTTTTACTATTTTATGCTTATGTGTATTAAATGTTTTAGTGTTTAGATGGTTACTGTTGCACCGAGGGACTGAGAGAAACGCAATTTCGGTCCTGTGTATGTCCTGTACATATTGCAGTTCTGACAATAAAGTTGACTTTGACTTTGAGGAACTCCACATGTGATATTGCAGAGGTCAGATCTTCCACCATTTATTTGTACAAACTGTTTCCTATCTTTCAAATAGCTAGATACCCACTGTAAGGCTGGTCCTCTAATACCATACTTTTAGCAACCATTAATCTTTTTTTTTTTTTGCCAGACTTTTGATACGTTTACCTTTTAGTCAGAATTTTGCCAAGTTTATTTTTTAGTTAAATATTGATGTTTTTAGCATTTCAGCCAGCGATTTGTTACTTTTAGCTTTGTGGACTTTTCGCAAAATTTTAGGGTTTAGCTAGCATTTTGCTACTTTTACTCTTTACCAAACATTTTTGTTTCTTTTGGGATTTTGACCAACCTTTTGCTAATTTTAGCTTTTAGCCAGCATTTTTTATTTTAGCATTTTTTTTTGTTGCCATTTGGCGCTCGATGTTTACTCAATAGGTTTGCAGAAAATGCAACTTCTCTAGTTTACACAAATTAATTTTAGAAGGACAAACAACACCAGAAGCAATTAGCTGCAGCCAAGGGCACTTATAATATTTTCTCCCAGAATAATGTTGTAATGAATAAAATCAATGTACGGGTTTATAAACCGTGTATAACCAAACCACTGAGAAATTCTTCAAACTGGATTTGTTTTTAAGACGATCTACTTGTTCTTGTCCCGCTCAGACCAGCTGTTAGTTTGTTAATCCAGTCAGAAATAATCAGTTTCTCCAAATTCAGGTCATTCAAAGGGCTATCTACAACAGGTAAGATGTTTATTGCTCATTCCGTAGAACTCTCATTATAAAAGAACTGAACTTTCCCTTCGACCTGGAGGTTATCAGGTGTTAAAATTAAAACCTGAAGAGTCCCTGCTGAGCTCATAACACACGAACAAGGTTATCACTTTCGTTTCACATTTGAGTCAAAACCAGTGACGGTTGTTAGGAGAAAAGACGCTGTAAACAAGTAAACAAGGATGTAAACAAGTAAACAAAGCCAGGATCTGTTCTACAGTCGCTCAGTCATTCCTGTGACAAATCTAAAATTACTCATGCTCGGTGCTGCTCAGGCATCGAACCAGAGGAGGTTTGTTGGTGGGCGATAATGTTTTTGCCCTCGTCTGTGAGACCAAACGTACGTTTTTATCATGAGCCTGTTTTCTGTGAAGAGCTCTTTACAGACAAGGACGACTACCGTATTTTATGGCCTATAAGTCGCAGTTTTTTGGACTAATTTTCATGTCCTACAACTAATACGACGATGCGACATATTTAGGGATTTTTTTCCCCATATTTTTAGACCAATTTTTGGCTGAGATATGACCGTTTCCATTAGGCATGTAACGAGATCTCGTTGTACGAGATCTCGCGATATTAAACTCCCGCGATATCTCTCGTTGAGAGGTAACGTTGTCTCGCGAGATGCTAATGCTAGCGCTAGCAGAGCCCCTAGCAAGTCAGCGTCACGGACAGCATGGCTTCGCCGGATGAAGTTGCTATAGAAGACGCCCCAACTACTGATGGAGGGTCCCGGTGCCGCCCGCAGACGCCTCTACATTGATGGAGGGTCCCGGCGCGCGCTGCCGACGCTGCCCCGAATGTAAAGACACGCGTGCCGTGTAAACACCGGTGTGACCGGTGTTGCCAGATAGAGTCCCACCCACCCAAAGCACTCTTTACCCGCAAAAGGCAGAAGGAAAATCGCGGTGAACCGCCCAATCTGGCAACACTGGTGAGTGACGGCTGCAGATTCAGCGCTGATGCGGATATTTATGTTCAATTTTTGGAAAGTCCTGCGTGAATATCTATTTTTTTTAACAAAGTTGAACGTTCTAAGGTCTAAGGAGATTCAATCAGTAAAATGAAGACATCAGTTGGGTTTGTAATACATGTTAAAACAGAATAAAAGCCTTTTTGCGGCATAAAACCGATCTTTGAAGTTTTCTTGAACTAATGTTAAAATCTCGTCTCGTTCTCGCGAGATCTGTAATTTTCTCGTCTCGTCTCGTGAGTTTTGTGTATCGTTACACCCCTAGTTTCCATTCATTCTGACGAAAAAAATGGAGCAGTACCACTTTTGGCCGCTAGGGTCCACCGACCGTTCCCAGCTCATATGTCCGACAGCAGCCTCCTCTGCTCGGACTCACTCTGCCGCAGCACGGCCTCCTGCTCTCTGGAGGTCTGAACTACTGTTACCTTGTTAGCAAAATAACTCATGAACCACAAGACAGATTTTGATGAAACTTACAGAAAGTACTCACTGGATGGACATTTACAACTGATTAGCTTTAGGAGATGTTTGAGCAAAAATTAGATTTATTTATAATTTATTTTCACAGCGTGCGCGACTGTTTGGAAGTCGTCAAAGCAAAACAATTTAAATCCAGCTGATTTGACCATTACTGTACGTGCATTTATTAAGGAAAAGTTCAGCTCAGACACATCTTTGCTATAATTTTCAGCAAACAAATAATTGTTTTTAAGTGTTAATCTCGTTAAAGTCCTACCATGCACGCTCCTGTGGCCATTTGCGGTGACACGTAACATACGCGACGCATCAGCGGTGACGCATAATGGATGCAACATATACGGAGGTGCAACACGTTTATGGATTTTTCCACTTGATTGGACATAATTGGACTAATGCGACATATAGGGCGGAGCGACTTAAAGGGCGGAAAGTACGGTAACATGAGTAACAACGGGGTTATTTCTGTCCGGGGCGGGCGTGTTGCGGATCACGTTGCAACAAGAATTTACCCTACTCAGGGGATTTTTAAAAACAAACGTCACTAGTAGCTGTCGGATCGGTACACGTGTTTGACTCGTTAGATGTAAAACCTTTTCCTCCATGAAATATGGAAGTCTTTTTGTTTGTGCAATGATTAAAAAAAATCCTGTTCTACTGGTTTGTAGCCCAGTGAGCTCATGCAGAAAGTGGTTTTTGTTCACACGTGTGATCATAAAAAAATAAAAGTCTCGGAGCAGAGAAAACGAAGGGACGTGCGGTTCTCCTGCAGTTGTTTACGTGTAAACAACGAGCCTCGGCGTGCTGACAGGTGGTAAAAGCACCTTTAGGGTTGACGCAGCGCCTCACCTGATGTCTGCTGCAGCTCCACCAGAGCTCTGATGGTGGAAGTGGCCGACTGGGATTCCCCTCCAGTTACCTCCTGGTAAATAACAGCCGGGCTGGACTCCACGGACACTTCCTGTTCCGTCCAATCCTGCTCCCTGCAGGACAGAACGTGCACGACAGCCGGCGGCTCTGAGGACAGGCAACAAAAGTGGGACAACTTTTAAGAAAACCTCACAGACGTACAAATGTAACAGGACTGAACCGGGTCGGAAAGAAGGGTCATCCAGCTACCGAACAGCTTCTAGTTATTAACCACCGCCGCTCAAGACAGGAAATCATTGGCTGTTTATGCTCAACCTCCAATTCAAGATGGCCGCCACAGCCAACGGGCCTTAAAAAACACAAACATGTCTCTAAGTCAGTAAATGTTACAGACACTGAGCTAAAATCTGGTGTGGTAGTAGCTGAGACTGCTCTCAACTACACACACTAAACACTACGCAACTGTTGGAGTCAACCCAGTTTGTCTGTTAGCAAAATATCTCATGAATCACTGGACAGATCTTACTGAATGAACAAATGATTAACTTTTGGAGTCAGTCCAATTCAAGATGGCTGCCAAAGCTAACCAACACTAGAAAACACAACCTTCTCTCTAACTCATAGCTGGGAGTGCTTCGTGACATATTCTGAGAGCAGAGCTGCGTTTAAAACTAAATGTACGTTCTTTTAAGGAACGCCAGTTTTTTTAAACGTAAAAGTTACCGTATTTTCCGGCGTACACGTCGCACGGCCCTATAAGTCATATCAGTCCAAACATGTCTAATAAAGTGGAAAAATCCATAAATACGTCGCTTCGCCGTATACGTCACATCTATTATGCGTCAACGCTGACACGTCACGTTTGTTACGAATGACAACTGGAAATGTGGGCCAGCGTTGTGAAAAAAAAATCGATCGGCAGCCGTGGGAGCGTGCACAGAATTTAACAAGATTAACACTTCAAAACAATTATTTGTTTGCTAGAAATTATAATAAAGTTGTTATTATAGTTATTATATACAAGCCCAAAACCAGAAAAGTTGGCACGTTGTGGAAATCGCAAATAAAAACAGAATACAATGACTTGCAAATCTTTTTCAACCTATATTCAATTGAACACACTGCAAAGACCACATACTTAACGTTCGAACTGGTAAACTTTGTTATTTTTTGCAATTATTAGCTCATTTGGAATTTGATGCCTGCAACATGTTTCAAAAAAGCTGGCACAAGTGACAAAGAAGACAGAGAAATTTGAGGAATGCTCATCAAACACTTATTTGGAATATCCCACAGGTGAACATGCAAATTGGGAACAGGTGGGTGCCATGATTGGGTATAAAAGCAGCTTCCTTGACATGCTCAGTCATCCACATAGAAGGATGGGGCGAGGGTCACCACTCTGTGAACAAATGCGTGGGCAAATTGTCGAACAGTTCAAGAACAACTTTTCTCAACGAGCTATTGCAAGGAATTTAGGAATTTCACCATCTACGGTCCGTAATATCATCAAAAGGTTCAGAGAATCTGGAGAAATCACTACACGTAAGGGGCAAGGCCGAAAACCAACATTGAATGCCCGTGACCTTCGATCCCTCAGGCGGTACTGCATCAAAAACCGACATCAGTGTGTAAAAGATATCACCACATGGGCTCAGGAATACTTCAGAAAACCACTGTCAGTAACTACAGTTCGTCGCTACATCTGTAAGTGCAAGTTAAAGCTCTACTATGCAAAGCAAAAGCCATTCATCAACAAGATCCAGAAACGCCGCCGGCTTTGCTGGGCCCGAGCTCATCTGAGATGGACTGATGCAAAGTGGAAAAGTGTTCTGTGGTCTGATGAGTCCACATTTCAAATTGTCTTTGGAAACTGTGGACGTCGTGTCTTACGGACCAAAGAGGAAAAGAACCATCAGGACTGTTATAGGCGCAAAGTTCAAAAGCCAGCATCTGTGATGGTATGGGGGTGCATTAGTGCCCAAGGCATGGGTAACTTACACATCTGTGAAGGCACCATTAATGCTGAAAGGTACATACAGGTTTTGGAGCAACATATGCTGCCATCCAAGCGACGTCTTTTTCATGGACGCCCCAGCTTATTTCAGCAAGACAATGCCAAGCCACATTCTGCACGTGTTACAACAGCGTGGCTTCGTAGCAAAAGAGTGCGGGTCCTCCCCTGGCCTGCCTGCAGTCCAGACCTGTCCCCCATTGAAAATGTGTGGCGCATTATGAAACGTAAAATACGACAACGGAGACCCCGGACTGTTGAACAACTTAAGCTGTACATCAAGCAAGAATGGGGAAGAATTCCACCTGAAAAGCTTCAAAAATTGGTCTCCTCAGTTCCCAAACGTTTACTGAGTGTTGTTAAAAGGAAAGGCGATGTAACACAGTGGTAAATATGTCCCTGTGCCAACTTTTTTGCAATGTGTTGCTGCCATTGAATTCTAAGTTAATGGTTATTTGCAAAACAAAATAAAGTTTCTCCGTTCGAACATTAAATATATTGTCTTTGCATTCTATTCAGTTGAATATGGGTTGAAAAAGATTTGCAAGTCATTGTATTCTGTTTTTATTTGCGATTTGCACAACGTGCCAACTTTTCTGGTTTTGGGCTTGTAGTATATAATATATGTTAGTATGTTATTATATACAGTAGTATATAATTATAGTTGTTCTTATTTTGAAACTGCTGCCAATGTTCAGACAACGATGTGGGCCCAGCACTAACAGAACCGTCGTGGTTAAAAACAGGTTTTTAGAGGAGAGTGTACCCTGAGTGCTACTCTGGGAGGCCTCGCCGGTCAGGCCGCTGGCCTCCGTCAGGCTGCTGGTCTCGTCCCTTTTTGACCCGTCCGGGCCGGAGGTCTGACCCTGACTGACCTCGGCGGAGCGGGTCACCTGCTGCAGGGTCTCAGTGACGAGCTGCCGGGTCTGTTCGCTCACCACCGCCGTCTGGAACACCGGTTTAGGCTTGATGAGAACCTGAAGGGAGAGGCAGAAACAGGATGTTCAACATGCGATGTCGTGTTCGTTTGGTCGACACCAGGACCTGAAGAAAACCCACAGTGCTGTTGTTCTGCGTCAGGCAGTGAATTCAAACGGGAAACGCATAAATGTTTTGATGGACAAAGAACTCCAGAGCCCAAGTCTGATCTTTCTGTATCTGGTTCTCCCACAAACCCCCTGGTGTTTTAGCAGATTCTCGAAATTTCAGTACCGGTAAATATGGTTATTTTGGTCGTACCTTTTGATAAATCCTGTTAGATCGGCTTGGGTTTCCTGAGCTATCCCTTAGTTCTGCTTCTATAGCCTTAGACTGTCGGAGGACAAATTGATCATGTTTCCTCACTCTGCTTACTTGACTTTACTCAATATATTGATTATGTTTGTATTTGTAAGTATTTCTATTATTACCGGTAATGTGTGTTTTTGTCTTTCTTAAAGGGGACCACAGATTCAAAATTCACTTTTTAATGGTTTTTTTACTCAACTTTGGGTATGTACTTCATAAAAAAAACAGTACTAGGGCCAAAGAAATGCACCCAGTGGTATATTTACTCTAAGTAGATTTATTTGTCTGTGATAGAAACACTTTGTTCTCACTTCCTGCGGTTTGTGACGTCACAAACCGCAGCCACAACCTGAGTCCAGCCCCTCACCTGATTCCTGATTTCATCTCATCTTTTGTTTAAATGTTCTTAATTTCATGTGTACAGCACTTTGTTGCAGCTGTGGTTGTTTTAAATGGCTTTATAAATAAAGTATAATTGTTATTTTTACGTTTTAGTTCAATTTTTAGCGATCGCTCCCAACGCGCAGCCGGCAGAAATAAAACGAGCAGACCGCCGGCGAAGGGACCATCTGTGTGGGGGAGCTGCTGGGAACTGCTGGCTTTTGAGGTCCAGTCAGAGGTTGCCTCATACGGATAAATTAACTGGAGACACTCGGTGAACTTTGTGTGTGTGTGGACTGAAGCAGCGATCGCTCCCAAAAGCGCCGCATGCAACGAGCGGTTAACTGGCGGTGTGCCGGAGGAGGAAGAGCTATCATTAGCCTCGGAGGTGGGCTAATGCTAAAAGGAGCTGCAAATGGCGGCGCGCGCAGACGGCTTTCGGTAAGTTATCTTAAGCTAGCACTAACAGTAAGTCAAATGAGTAATTAAAAAAGAGCTAATTTTAAAACAACAACATATTAGAGATACTGGCTGTTTCAGAGGGCGGAGTAAATGTAAACAGATTTTTGTAGGGCGTGGCATTCAGAGCTCATTATCATAAACCGGTCGTTTAGAACGGAAGTCAGAAAATGCATAACTAGAAAGGGGATATTTTATTATCTAAGAATTATTTTGTGCATTAAATTGAATGAATATGGTCTGGATAGCCCACAGAAATACCATAAAAATTAAAAAAAACAATATGTGGTCTCCTTTAACAATAGAAACTACATCCTGACCATGGAAACTACATCCTGACCATGGAAACTACATCCTGACCATAGACACTACATCTTGACCATAGAAATTCCATCCTGACCATAGAAATTCCATCCTGACCATAGAAATTCCATCCTGACCATAGAAATTCCATCCTGACCATAGAAATTCCATCCTGACCATAGAAATTCCATCCTGACCATAGAAATTCCATCCTGACCATGGAAACTACATCCTGACCATAGAAACACATCCTGACCATAGAAATTCCATCCTGACCATAGAAATTCCATCCTGACCATAGAAATTCCATCCTGACCATAGAAATCCCATCCTGACCATAGAAATTCCATCCTGACCATAGAAATTCCATCCTGACCATGGAAACTACATCCTGACCATAGAAACTACATCCTGACCATAGACACTACATCCTGACCATAGAAATTACATCCTGAAAATAGAAACAACATCCTGACCATAGACACTACATCCTGACCATAAAAATTCCATCCTGACCATAGAAACTACATCCTCCATCCATCCATCCATTTTCTTCCGCTTATCCGGGGTCGGGTCGCGGGGGTAGCAGCCTAAGTAGGGCGGCCGTGGTGTAGTGGTAATGGCAGTTGTCTCCCGATCGGAAAGTTGGCGGTTCGACTCCCGGGACCCGCACCATGTGTCGTTGTGTCCTTGGGCAAGACACTTAACCCTGAGTTGCTCCCGGTAGGACTGGAAAGCACCTTGCATGGTAGTCTGCCGCCACCGGTTTATGAATGTGTGTAGCATTCAATCAGAGTCAGAGTCAGAGAGTCAGAGAGAATTTATTGTCATTTGCACCGCATGTAGTACATGTGTTGAAAACGAGATTATGTACACAGGGTCCCAGTTACATCCAACAACAAATGCAAGAGAAGAACAATAATAACATCTAGGATTAACTAAGAGAGACATCAGCTAGTAATACACTAAGCCCTAATGTAGTAGAAAAACATCATTATAAACAGCAGCACGAACATGAGCAGATGGTCACAGATGAACGCAGCAACAAGAAACAGATCAGTATCAACATGATGTGACATTTTGCAGTGTTTATTCTTATTATTTATTTATTCATGAGTCTGACAGCCTCAGGGTAGAAGCTGTTCCTCAGTCTAGTGGTTCTACATTTGATGCTCCTCAACCTCCGTCCCGAGGGGAGTGGTGCAAAGAGTGAGTGTGCTGGGTGAGTGAGGTCTTTCATGATGCAGGTGGCTCTTTTTCTGCATCTGGAGGTGTAAATGTCTGTGATGGTGGGGAGACTGACTCCCACAGACTTCTGTGCAGCCTTCACCACTCTCTGCAGAGCTTTCCTCTCTGCAACTGTGCAGCCTCCATGCCACACGTTGATGCTGGAGCACAGGACGCTCTCCACTGCACACCTGTAGAACGAGGTGAGGACTGAGCTTCTCAGACCAGCTCGTCTCAGCCGTCTGAGGAAGTAGAGTCTCTGATGACCTTTCTTGATCAGGCTGGTGGTGTTATTGCTCCAGCTGAGGTTATCATTCAAGTGTACACCCAGGTACTTGTAACTGGAGACCACCTCCACCGCAGATCCACCTATATACAGTGGGGTGTGGGTGTGTTTGTTCCTTCTGAAGTCCACAATCATCTCCTTCGTCTTCTTCACATTCATGTGAAGGTTGTTCTCTTTGCACCAGCTCTCCAGATGTTCCACCTCCTGTCTGTAGCTGGATTCATCATTATCTGTGATGCATCCCACCACAGCTGTATCATCTGCAAACTTAACAATATGACAGCCTGGAAGTGTGGCTGTACAATCATATGTGAGCAGAGTGAACAGAAGAGGGCTCAGCACACATCCTTGAGGAGAGCCAGTGCTGAGGGTGATGGTGGAAGAGGAGAAGTTGTGGATCTTCACATTATTAAATTATTTGACAAAACAAGGAATAGTTTAAAAAAAAATAATAATAATAGAGCCATGCACGACAAAATGCAATGCAATACCATTAAAATAAACACACGTATGCACCCTATTCTATCAACCGATTGAAAATGAGCTGAGCAAACACGAACCTGCCAACATGGCACATTTCACAGACTACATTGTGCTGTCGAGTCAAATTCCCATTCTCGGATGTTAACCACAGCAGTTCAGGGTGAATTCTAACTGATCTTTCCATACAAAGCACAAAATGGACAGCCCAGCTGGAACATGACACACACTGAAACTCCTAGAACTCAGCAGGGCGTCGGAGATTTGCTGCATCTTGGCAAATGAAACTCTCTCAATCAGCAAGGTGTAGCTGAGTGAAAGAGCTACACCCCGATGAACGGCAGGGGGCTGCTGCTTCACCTGCACGGCTTGCCCCAATCTCATTCCTCTACTCCCTCAGAAAGACTACTTTACATAATCACAGGCCATTTAGTGTGCGTCGTGAATTCAGTCCCGACTGAAAGCATTTAATCATTGCTTGGAAGTGTTTGAAGACTCACAAAGCCTAATGATTTTAACCTGCCGTATCAGTCTGGAGCAGAGCCACATTAAAGAACGACACAGCTCAATAAAACGGCCGCGGGTCCTTCTGTGGCTTGAGAAAACATTTACTTTGATGATTTCCGACTCCCAAACTAACCTGCATCCTTGCTCATGGATGTCGACGTCCCTGATTCAAGGCTGCTATTCAAGGATACAAAGAGGACTGTATGCAAATGAGTCCGATCTGAATTTCACTCGATTGCACTGCGGTGAGGATAATCGGGAAAAGTTTTACTGAGTGGATAAGACAGCTTTAACTGAATTATTTCGGGGCAGAGTTAGAAGAACACCAACTCTCGTCAGCTGTCGAAAATGAAAAATGAACATTTCTTTCTCCCTTTAGCAGAGGAGAAAACATCTCTGGGATGAAAAGAGAAATGGACAGCCATGTTAAAGGGTTTGCAAGCTTCAACTCTTAGAGGCACGTTTGAGCGATTCACAGTGACATGAGCGCAGATCACTGCAGTCCACTGTACTTCCTCTTGGCATTGGCCCGACACCAGCTTTAACCTTACCTAACCCTTTCCTTTTTATCCATCGCTCACTCCTTCCCCTTTACTACCCTTTCTTTTAAACTAAAGCACAAACGCATTCTCTCGGTGCACAAAATCGTCACAGCGCATCAGCCGTGCATTACCTTCGATTTACGTCAGATACAGACGGAGTTCACAAACACACACCCATTCATGCACTCTGTACTACAGTGCGAGAGCAAAGAACACAAACAGCCGCTGGCCCTTGAGGAAAATGATTCTTCTCATTCAATATCATTAGACTCAATGATGACAGTGTGACAACACGAAGAGGCTGCTGCTAGCAAATCAGATGCAAAGGACTGTGATGCCGCTTCAAACGACAGAGCGGACGATGGTTCATGGGTTTCTCAAATCAACCCTCACATCAACCATCAGATAGGATTTGTTTTATGGAAAAGCTAATCTTTCCTAACGTTAAAAACATTGAACAAATTTACATTTTTAAAACGTGGTACTGTCATATTAGAAGGACATCTTAACAAAATTTAATTGGAAATTCCTCTATTCTGGTACTTTGATGCAGATGTGATTAGGAAGCAGATTTCTAATGTCAAATACTGTCAAGTAAGTGGTAAAAAGGTTTTCTCAAAATTGTATAAAACATAGTTTGATGAACAGACCGGCCTGGGTACCGGTAGTAAGGATAATAAACCATTTTGTCAAAAAATATATAATTCATTCAGAAATAAATAGTACACAATTATTACAAAATTAAATGGCTTAAGTGTATGGAACACCAAAATGCTCAAACTTAAATAAATAAATAAAATATTATGAAATAAGGAAATTTTTCATTTTTATTATTTTATTTCATTATTGTGTTTTTCATTGCTTATTTATTTCATAATGGCATTTTTTCATAATGGCTTATTTATTTCATAATGCCACTTTTCAGCAGAATGACTTCAGCTGTCAATCAACGTCAGTGGGTTGGACCTTCACGCCCACTGGCAGATCCTTCACATCCATTAGTTTTCCTGAATACCTGCTCACTGGTACAGTGTTAATCTTGTTAAATTTAAAGAACTAAAACAGCGAGTCCTCTCGTGCGCGCTCCCGTGGCACTGATCGATTTTTGGCAGTCCATCACTTTTTGTCCCGTCACCTGCATCTTCTATGAACACAATCCTATCAATTTGAGCTGCTAAAGTTACCTGAGCTGAACGAAGTTCATGCAACTCTACCATCCTTCATGACTGTTGACCTGGCAAGTTGCTGCTAGCTGCTATGCTAGCTGTACCAGTGAGCAGGTATTCAGGAAAACTAATGGATGTGAAGGATAAGCCAATGGGTGTGAAGGTCCAACCCACTGACGTTGATTGACAGCTGAAGTCATTCTGCTGAAAAACGCCATTATGAAATAAATAAGATACAGTATAATGAAAAACACAATTATGAAATAAAAGAATAAAAATGAAAAATTTTCATAATAATGAACTTAGATACAGGTGGTCCCCGACTTACGACAGCCTCGACTTACGACGTTCCGACTTTACAAACGCATCAAATTAATAAAAATATGAAAAAAATAAAATTATATATATATATATGTATATGTATATGTATTTTGTGTGTGTGTGTGTTTAAATGTTCTTGATTTCATGTGTACAGCACTTTGTTACAGCTGTGGTTGTTTTAAATGGCTTTATAAATAAAGTATTATTATTATTATTACATAATTTTTAATTTTGAAGCCAGATTTACAAAGTTTGCAGCAGTTTCCGCCAGTTTTCGGCAGTGCCCACGAGTTTAGCCTTAGCCAGTTAGCTCCAGCCTCGTTGCTCCAGCCTTGACAGCCGGCTTTGTCCTGATCAGAGGTTCCTGCGCTCGGATACATGATCTGGAGCTGAACAGTGGTTTTGTGGAGGAACGGATGGGCGAAGCAAAACGACACTGTTGACCGCGTGAAGCAGCCGGACCGGAGTAGCAACGAGCTAACATTCTAACAAGCCTTGCTGTAGGATGGACGGTTGGATGCTAACGCCCCATCGGGGGACACGGAGCCGACGGGCGGCGGCCGGGAGCTCGCCTCCATGTCCGCCTGGCAGCCTAAGATGTTGTCTGGACACCGAGCTAACATGCGAAAACGTGGACAAACAGTTGCGGCAGCCTTGGCGGGGCTAACGCTAACAGGCGCTGCTAATGGCGGGGCCTAACATGCCAACGCGGAGCAGATTGTTTTGGATGGATGCAGTGGAGAAACGGCTTTCAGTAAGTTATTAACTCTTTTTCTGGCTCCAAATGTATGGAGTTAACATGCTAACAGTCCTTCCTGTAAACAGTTTGGACCACGTGAAGTAGCTCGAAGTTGCGGAGCTCGGACGTGCAAGAGCTAACATGCAAAAAGACGAGATAGGCTTGACCAGCTCAAAGTAAGAAATTAACTTTTTATTTTTTTAGCCCTGGATTGTAAGTGTTTTTTGATAATTATGTAGCTGTGTTAGTATAGGCGAAGTGCTTGGCAACTTGGTAACTGTTCATTACCGTACATGTACGTGTATCAGTGGCGGCTCGTGTGGTTCCGACTTACAAATTTTCGACTTACGAACGGTGCGTAGTAATGGAACTCGTTCGTAAGTCGGGGACCACCTGTACTTATTTCACAATGCTTTATTTATGTATTTAATGTTGAGCATTTTGGTGTTCTATTAAAGTGAATCAAGTGTTATACAAAGCAGTCACTTTGTGTTACTGACCAGCCTGTCACAGATCATAATGTCCTGTAACTCACTGTGCTGCACACAGATTTTTGGTTCTGTACCACTGCTTGATTTGACACTCACTCCTCAGACCTCAGTGCTCCAAATGTGCATCT